>MPVS01000094.1:3632-96253 GCA_001931775.1 Fomitopsis pinicola | reverse complement strand
CATCAGGAAAACCCTCCCCGTGAAATTAGAAGTAATTACCACTTTTTCTGTCGAATGCAGGCGAATTACAACCTTTCTCTGATTCGCTCGATTATCGAGAATTTGCTACCCCCACCAACCTCCGAGATGAATTCACCAGAATTCGGTTGGAATTCGCAGTGCTTGTCACACACATTCACCATACTCTCTTGTTTCGGTGACACAGGCATCATGTTTTACACATTACAGGTTCTTGTTTGAAATGGACATTCAATTCTCTGTATAGTACATTATTTACTACATTGTATGTGAATGGTCCTTGCCCTGATTACACTGTAGACTAACTGTCACAAAGACATTGCACTACTCGCCAACATTCACGAGCGAGGGCATACATCTTCCCGACCATCACGAAGTCAGTTGCATTCTTGGTAAGCCAACCCTACGAGGGAACGAAGGCGTCGACAAAGAAGCTGGCCGCATCTTCATCTTCACCAGGTCTTCTTCACTATCTGGAGGAAGTTAGTGATCAAGTGGAAATGCTGGCAGAGGGGTTCAGTGTCATAGACGAAGGCGAGACAGAATGTCACGACATACCATGAACATCCCACACTTGACGGAGAGCAACTCGACCTCAGACGAAGGGATCAGAATAAAGGAGAAGGCCCCAAATGCTCGTGGCAGCTGAGTTACAGACTGACCTTGGTTATCATTCAAGTAGTCATGCCCCCGCACTGGATGAGGAAGCATGGGATGGTAATGAGCTAGTACAACACAGCAGGTTTGACACAGTTAGTGGTGGCAAAACGGAGGGCGCAGTCCACGTACTGAGTTGTGAGTGGGCAGTCTACTTGGCCGAACCCACGCCTTTCTTGCGGCGAGCTTGCGTGGGCCAGGAATTGTATCTGCGCAGTGACGTGGCCGGAGGTGGACTATCTACGAGGGCCCGAGGAAAGTCAGTGAGACAAGCAATGGCGAAGAGCGTGGGAGACAGTGATTAGCACAAGACACAGCGAATCGGAGCAATACAGACGGCGATGCAGCGAGAGAGACAGATGGCGATGAGCGAGAGAGACAGATGGCGATGAGCGAGAGAGACAGCGAAGAGTGGAAGGTGCGAAAAGTTTTAGGAGACAAGACAAATCGGCAATTTGCGCAAACGCTGACACGTATTTGCATCACGATTGGCGCCTCCTCCTCCCACCGATGTTCCGTCGATGCTTCCCGCACGCAAGTCGACACCAACGCTCTCACCGACGGGCCTGCAATGGGGCACGAGCACGCACCCTCATGTGCCTTCATCTAGCTGGTGCCACATCCTGCAACATCGTGCCTCAATTGGCCGTTCGGATCACCTCTTGCGACACTGCAAAAGCGTCACTGGGGATGCACGACGAGCTTCGAGGAGGTGGACAGCCCAACAGCCTGGCTATTGAGACGTGAGTTTTCATCCTCATTGGCCACCCCTGTCGTGCCCACCATCTCGAAGTCATACAATCTCATCCACTAACAGTAGCATTCCCCGACACCACGGTTCACGACGCCCGCTGTGCGCGAGCATGCGTCCACTCCCGGCTTGTTGTGGTGACACTCACAAGCCCAATGCCGCAGTGCGCACACGCCCCCGTGACGGTCCGCCCGTCAAGCATGCCGCCAATGGACGGATGTGCCTCTGGTGCGTACATTACCTATGCTCGCTCGCACATTGTTCCAGCAATAACTGAAGAGGTGTCCGAGTCCAAGGAACCGTTGCTCTGCTATGTCACCATGGGCAAAGTGGGCGAGGACCTGCAATTGAACGAGACTCAGAGGCGCACCACAGTGTCAACACGGCAGCTCGAAGGCATGATTCGGCTCTTAGAGGTGCATGCGTGGATGCAGTTCTCGGTGTTTGTCAAGCTTGACAACATGAAGGAAGCATACCGGCTCGTGCGCGAGGTGCTCAACACGAGCATGCGCGACCCGACGACGGGCGAGATGGCGTTACAGCGGTAGGGCGACGTAGGCCCATTCAGCGCGTTCTTGCTTCACGAGCTCGCGCTCAAGGGTCTCGTGGACTCGATGATCGCGAGCCCTATCTCAGAGTCAATCACTAAGCCTGCCTCCATGTTCATGCACATACCCTCTCATCGCCAGTAGTTCCTTCTAGTTTCTTCAGCCTGTACATAGCTACTATAATATATCTTGATCATTCTTTTGTTGCGACGAATTATCCAGTCGGGCTTTGATCATTGAATGATGTTGCCTTTCACCGGATTATCTTGCCATAGAATCCTGTCCATAAAGTTATTGCGACATTCACTGGTTTATCTCATCTTTTAATGGTCGCAGTAGAATTACGACAGCTTTCACTGGATTCTCACATTTATCTGAGCCTTATCTGTATTCTCTGGTTTCGTGGTGAATTCTACCGGAGGGGTTTTCCTGATGACGTGAACTCTTGTCGTTGTTGTCGTCGCTGACGCTCAGATCCTGACTGTCAGTGATTATTTTGTATGACTACGTTCTATGTCTTCGAGAAGAGGTCGAGTTATTCTGGCGCAACAAATCCTCATCGGGGCCGACATTGATCTTCCTTGCGAACCGCTACTTCCTGCTGGCGTATGGAATTAGTTGTCTAATGCAGATTCCCCTCTGGACCACGCCTTTGGTGAGCCTTCACACTGGTACTCCCATCATGTTCGGTCTCACAGTACAGTGCAGAGGTGCGAGCTCGCTTGACCGTTTGCCATAGAACGATCCCCAATCCATACCCGCAGCTGCGAAGCGACAAACCTTGTTTTCTACATCGCTAACATACTTTTATTCTTTGTCACCGCGAGTGAGACATTCCACCGTTGCACTCTCATGAAGGCGCTGATACTATATGCTGTTGCTTACTGACTCAGTATTTGCCTCTTTGCGAGTATACGACATCAGCAACAAAAACGCACTCGTTGGTCTTGGAGTTCTGGTCATTGGGGTGGTACCTGCAGTGATAAACTTGGTGCGACATGACGAGCTTTCTATAGGCCATACACCGGATGCTAAATTCGACCCGACTAACACAGTATACAACTGCTCAACAGTCTCACACGTATCTTGGCGTTGACGGTATCTGCTCGCGAACGCGGTACTATTCTATCCGGACCGCAAATACGTGAGCCGTTCCCGTCCATGATTTGTGACTGCTATGGCACATTGCTGAGAATTCCATGACAGCCGTAAGTATCACTAGGCCTGAGGGACTGAGCCGTTCCCCCGAGTAGCGAATAGGCTGACAAGACAACCAGTGGAGATCGTCATCTGCGTGTGTGCCGTGTCGACTGACCTAGCTGTCATTGTCTTCACATGGCGAAGAACATACAAGCTGTGGAGAGATGGGGTGAAATATAAGATGTCAACTCCGTTGACTACCTTGGTCCTGCGCGACGGTAAGCAGATCCTTGTCAAACTCGGAACTTACGCTGCTGAGCTAGGCCTGACCAATTCCATATTTTCCCCCACTGGCAGGTGTTACATACTTTCTGTGAGCAACGGCGTCTTGCTGCACTGGCATGGGCTTCAAGTCGTCCACTGATCAGTGATGATGTCTTGTATGGCACCTTCACCAAATATTACCAGTATTATGCTAGTTGTCAATATCATGGAGCTCATCGTCACGCGTGCCTGGGTCAATGCATCCTCGGTATGTCTGATCTAAACGACTCTGGTACGAATTTGACTGACCTTTCCTTCCCGTTGCTGCAGGAAACCGTGGCATATACGTCATATATCCTCGTTCCGTGAGCTGCTCTAGGTTGTGGTCGTGCTGTTTCTGCCCTGACATGCATCTTCGGCTTGTGCAGAGTGTCACCCATCCTCATCAGCCACTTTCTTATCAGCCTACGTCAACTGTCTTCTAGAGAAATTGCATTAGGGACTCAGATGGGACTCTCAAACCCTACATTGCCGAGCACGGACATGGGCAACGGGCCATCTCTTGTTTCGCTCAGGGGGACCCTCGGGGCTAGCCTTCACTAGCTTCACTTCGCAACCCCTCCTTCTAGTTTAGACCAAGATGACCACGAACAGCAGCCTGATCACGACGGTGCCAATGCAGAGAACCTCCCAGTGGATCTACCACAGTAAGCAAGCTCCCGATATCATGCCATATTCGGAGGTGACTGATGGTCGTACCAATGATGTTGAGTTGTCTCCCATAGACAGACTCTAAACACGATATTCTTGAATGGGTCGGGCGTGTTGGGTAACGTATGTACTAATAGACACTAATACTGGCGGTGGGTACTCTTGTTTATGTAATCTACGTTCTCTTTGCCATCGTCGCCAGGGCCCAGCACGACCGCTCCTCTCCAATTCCTCTCACGACTGACTCCGGCTGAGATCAGAGTCAGTCATTAGTACTTCCTGTTGTGACTAAGTACATGGCGAGCCTTAGATCGCTTTCAATTTGGTACGCCACTCCGTCCATTCGAATCGTGCGCATATAGTCGCCGAGACGCACGTCTAGAACCTGTAAGTTCAATTTGAAACAGAATGTGAGTCGACGCTCGTAGAAACTTGTCCGTTTGTCTGACACCCAACAGCAAATGTGTCTGTATAGTAACTGCGAGGTGTAGATTTTCCAAACTCGTATTTAATCTGTCGTCGTCATCGCGGATGCGTCAACCTCAAGACTCAGATAGCTCTTCAAACTCTCTGACGGTCGTCCTGGACGCCGGGGTCCAATGTCAGCCCTCAGGCTCTGGACTGCAAACCAAACGTGAACAGACTTACTGTACGCAGTGAAGGATTTCGCGTGAGTTTGCCTTCGGCATCTGGTCCTTCACGAACCGCTCCCATCCACCTCGCCGCTCCAACGCCTTGTTTAATGCTGCATGCCAGGTCGACAGGGTCTTAATCTCGAGTGTCACGTGCAGTTTGGGTATATCGACGGACTGCTCGAGTGAGAGGGCATCATCGAGGAGCCGGAGACCACCGTTTTCCTCGATATCCTTGATACGCTCAGCACAACTCGTCCCACCTGCCTTAGACAAGATGACCGTGGGCTTGAGGATGATGTGGATGTGTGACAGTGCTCTGGACGTGATGGATGAGAAGAGCGAGGGGATCCAAGTGAAATCGTTTCCGCGGCTCTGGAAGAGATGTCCAAGAGTGATCCGCCTCAAAGACGTCAACGTGCAATGGGGCAAGTCTGTGGGCATCGCTGAATGTATTCAGAGAGGCGTCAAGGCGAATGTTGTAGCATGTACGAGCATCATGTGGCCTACCTGCTGACCCACTGTCCCCAGCCTCGCCATCTATGAAGAGGCGTAGCTCAATCAACGATGAGGCGTACACACCGAGGAGCCGGTGGCATGCGAGAAGATCCCCGTCTGCGGCACCCCGTGCGTACAGGCGTACTGTCAAGACCTCCACCGGCGGAACCGCGATCGTAACATCCCCCAGAAACGCAACAACCGCCCGATCAGTCCACGCCAATGCCAATTCCCGAAGCGCACTGCATACATAACGGGCGGCGGGCTGTTCGGCGGGCGATGCCTGCGCGCAGCGCACGTCCACGCAGGAGAGCGTGCGGACACCCGGCATCGACGCGAGCACGCTGCCTATCAACGAGAGCGCCTGCACCCTCGTCGACAGCAAAGCGAGGCGGGTGATCCCGCGGAATACCGCCAGGAGGCGCAGGCACCGGGGCTGCACCATGCTCGCGCGCCAGTCGATGGAGGACAGCGTGAGCTGCGTCGCTCCGGGAAGCTCGCGCGCGAGCATCGCTGCGAAGGTGCCGAGGTGCGAGGCGGGCGCGTAGTGGCTGCCCGCCCGAGCTTCGCCGCGGATGATGATGTGCGAGGCGGGTGTCGCCGCAGTGCTGGCAGAGGTAGCGCTGCGAGCGGAACGCATGCGTTTGGAGAGTTGCCGGACTTGCTTGCTGGAGGACAGGTAGATAGCCCGGTCGAGGTGGTACCGGCTGCGCGGGTGCCAGTCCTTGGAGACGAGGGCGCATGCGATCAGAGTGTTCTGCCAGGCCTTCTCCTTGGCCACCTTGAAGCCTGTGAGGTCGCGCTGGAAGACGCGGTCTCGGCGAAAGGACACGATATCGATGACCCACTCGCAAACCTCGACTGGCAGATGCGGGGCAGAAAGTCGGGTCCCTCTAGTCATGGGTGAGGTTTGGGGCAACTTGAATACCATGTTAACCGGCTGATATAAAGACTAAAGACCTCGCGCGAGGCGTGCTATTGGGTCGGAATAACCAATGCTACTCACAGATGTATCCTGTGGCGACATGGAAACTTCGTTAGCTCTTTTCAAAGTGGTTTCAGTGGGTAGCTGCCACTTCAGTGAATGTAACTCTTGATGTGATAGCGATTACCTAGCAATGATGCAAGTATCCCCTTTCAATCGCTGGTAGCCCTGTACTTCCTCCCACGCAGATTGCAAACCCCATATGGTAGACATGTGTGCAAAGCCTGGCCCACCAGTGACTATACGTACAATTTCGCTATTGTGTGTCAGACAAACATACAAACTCAACTAGCGTCAACTCGCCTTCTCCTTACACTCAAGGGGCATCCACTGGGTTCCAGCTGATAGCACCCTTCTTCCCTTGATCGAGCGCGTCGATCTTTGCGGCTTCCTCCGCCGAAATTCCAAAGTCGTACAGATTCGCGTTCGACACCACGCGTGCAGGTTGGGACGACTTCGGTAGCGGGCCGAATCTGAAGAACACAACATGCGTTCAGTTGACATCTAGATGAGACGCATTCACACCGCACGTACCCGCGCTGAAGGGACCATCGGACGAGGACCTGCGCGACGTCCTTCTTGTGATTGCGTGCGACCTCCTGCAGGACAGGGTTATCGAACTTGCCGCGGACGAGCGGACAGTAGGCCTGGACGAGGATGCCGTGCTTGTTGCAGTACTCGACTATCTCCTTCTGCTGGCAGAATGGGTGCAACTCGATCTGGTTGACCGACGGCGTCTCCAAACCTGCCTCGCGTATCTCTTCGAGGTGCTTCACTCCACTGGTGGTCCGCCGTATTCAGTACGCCCGCCTCCTGGTAACAGATGCAACGTACTAGTTGGAGACGCCGACAGTCCGCAGCTTGCCTTCTTTCTTGGCCTCGAGCAGTGCTTTCCAGGTCTCGAGGCGCTTCTGCTTGCCCGCAAGTGGGTCATGGATCAAGTAGAGGTCGAGGTAGTCTGGACACGCGTCTCAGCGACTATATGCGCGCGACTCAAATGAATGGAGCGGCCTACCAAATTGGAAGCGCTCTAAGGAGTTGTCCACTGCTTTGAGGGTGCTGTCGTAGCCATGCTCTGCGTTGTTTATCTTGGAGGCTGACAGGGGCATGAGATCAGGTTAAGATGTGTGCAATATCTAACACACTCACTGACGAACACTTCACTCCTCGGTACCCCGCTGTCACGTACAGCCCGGCCGACCTCCGCCTCGTTCCTGTACATGCGTGCCGAGTCGACGTGCCTATAGCCGTGCTTCAAAGCAGCGAGGACGGCAGGAACGCAGTCGTCGTTCTGGTAAACACCGAGCCCGAGGAGGGGCATAGAATGGCCTGAGCACAGTGTGAGACATCTGAGGATTGTTGGCAACATAGGCTCGTACCCGAAGAGAGGCGCACAGAGGATTGCAAAGACAAGGCCATTTGACCAAAGGCGAAGCGAAAGCAGCTACGACGATGATGGTACTGGTTGAGCTCGGGCTAGGCTGACTCGACCTTGCGCTGCGGTAATTTATGTAGGCTATCTTCGGTCTTGTGTGGTGGTTTCCTCTCATTGTCACATGTGGGACCGATGACGAATCGTACCCAGCCGGTGCCACTGGCCGTCAGGCCGCGACGTTCACGGCTATAGCGGCATGGTTGTAACTGCAAGGGACAGAGGGGGAGAGTTTCAGCACCTCCTATTGGATTTCTCGCCATGCACAGAAAGTCATTGACTCTGAGCTTGATCTCAGTCGCGAGGTTTGGTTGGGAATTGGTGATGAGCGCTATGAGCCGGTAGCCGTACTTAGCGACGAGCGTAGATTACATAATCGACAGTACTTACCCCGACCGTGACTCTGAGAGAGAGGGCGAGAGGCAGCGAGTACAATTGCAAGTACTTACTGGCAAGCGAGTACTTGGCGAGTTCATAGCCGAGGGCGCAGATGGGGTACAGCTCCAGGTGGGCGCAGGCGTCGGCGACGACCATAGTACCAGTCCATTCGGTGAGTCACGGCGCGACTATATGCGCGTGGATTTGCGCTCGCTTTTCAGCTCCTGCAAGTCAGCATCGCGCACGCGGAATTTGGACGGCATGGAAACCTACTATCTGACGTGTATATCGATATCAAATCATCGACATCATTCACTGCTCAGTGCCAACGCACGCACCACTTCGGCATACCAGATTTCCGCCCAATACGACCTCGGACCCGTAAGGCCTTGCGTAGGCCTCTGGCTTGCTTGCCGCCGTGACAAATGACAACTCTGCTACACGCGAGTGTGCAAGTGGCATTCAATCTCGTTGCCCCAGGACATTTCCTGCCAACACACCACGCGCACGCTCCCTGGCAGCTGTCCATTCGTAACATGGTCTGGGACGCCGCTGAAGAGAAGCCTAGGTCACACGAGGATGAGATATTCTGTGGGTCGCTGATTCCCTCTGCGCAGTTTGCAGTACCATCGCACGAGCTGATCTGCGCAGGTTGGTAGGACATGGCCACCGGAGTGAGTGTCTGGGTACTGGTGATACCGTCTGGATATCCTTGAAGGCACCTGCCCCTGTGGCCGTTCGCTGCGTGCTACCCTCGGGTCCTCGTCTACAAGGTTGAACAAATTGCGTTGTTTTACGTGAAATGCGTCGCGAGCAGTTGCGTGCAGACTTCCCTTGTGTGCGCCGTGTCTGGCAAGTTTGGCGCGCGACCCGAGCGAGATTGGGTACGTCATCCTATGCTATCCCCTGGTGTACGTCTTCTTTGTCGGAGATGGAGGCGAGTCGACGCCTAACGCTGGCGGCACTGTCGTGCGCAGCCTGGTCGAAGTCTTCGTCTAGCTATTGGCAAGACGGTGACAGATCCGCCCAATACATCCGGGACATCAAATGCATCACCAAAGCGTGACTCCCCGGCCGCTGTTATACGGTGACCGCATTCGGCTCGAGGCACGGAGACATGAAAAGGATATGGGACGGTGGTCAAGCAGACAGCTGCACCTCCGCCTCCCTGTCTGCAACCATTATCTCAGTGACCGAGAGGGGGTTTCGGAGTACGCTGTGATGCGATGTGGTCTGTTCAGGTGAGACACTGATGGGACGGTAGATTACTGGTTTGGCAGGGGCAACAGCAGGGAGCAACCCTTCTGGCGCGAACTCAGCGCTGAAATCTGACTAGTGATCGCTCTCTTTCAGGTGCGCTAGGTGCTTCACTCTCCTCCATCAACGGGAAATATGCTCCGTTTGCCCGTACATGTCATGAAGTGCTGAGTTTCTGTGAAGCATAGTATCTGGACCCCCGTTTGACCTTATACATCTCTGCGGAAAGATGATCGATGCTCCATTGACTCACCTCAGTCGCGTTCCTAGGGATCTTGGTGCACACAGCATGCCATACACTAGTGTCCAGAGGCGGAGGTGCATACACTGCAATACCAAGTAGGCATCATTTTTGCAGAGGTTCGTGCGGTCAAACACGTTCATGTCATGTCAAAAGAATGGCACCCGTGATGTCCACGAGTAGTGGAACATGACGGGTGATGGACTCTCAGTGCACTGTCATAGTGTTCAACAGTTGTGATCAGTGTCATTTGGAAATTCATCATATCTGTCTATATTTTCTGACCACCGTGCCACGATTTGTCCGTTGGTCAAAGTCAGGCACGATCTCGTCATCCAGTTGATCCGGTTCGACGCAATGCATTCATTTTGCATCTAATCCGTGCTATCCTTGCTATCTCGTTAGTCTTTCACATCTTCTGCGATCATTACGGTTCAGACTGTCCATCGAGCCCCGACTTCGTTTTTTCAACAAACATATCTTTTTACAGGGCACGAGAGGCTGTGCGATGCAATTGGCAAGCATATATATGACGTCTAATATGGCATCAAGCACAAGCATTGGTACCAGTGCCAAGAATTCACGCCGACATACTACACTGACTGCCTGCCCCGCACTATTGACATTCCTACTAGATGTCCGGACTGCGTCTCAATCTCGGGCCTACTCTGGGTTGTATATTTTCTGCCGGTATCCTTTCTGCCATGTGAGTTCTACTTCTAGCCATTTGCAATCTTATTCGACTGGCTGATGTAATGGTTGCAGGCTCTACGGGTTTGCCTTCGCGCAGTATATCTTCTACCACCGACATTTCTTCCATCGGGATAAGGTGCCAGAGAAATGCTTAGTGCGTGATAGCGAGTTCGAGACTCAACCGGGATATTTCGATTGACTCTCATCTCGCCAGGTTACTGTCGTATGGCAAGTGACCGTCAATTCTTACCAGTTACATACTGCTTAACTGCCGTTCTCCGATTTGGCAAAAAGGCTACTCGATACTAGCGCCACAGTCGCTGACATGTATGTATGTACTCAATTTCTCTGCACTTGGATATGATCGGGGAAACCAACAGGCCAAACAGAGTGGATGGTACTACATGGTCCAGCACCATAGTGACCTGTTTGGTCTTCTGAAACTCCCTAAGTTCGTATCGTGCTCATTCACGACCTCTTTGATTCGTGCTGTGACTTACTCCAATCCCATCAGAATATATGCAGTAAGCATTGCTCTGTCTGCATTATGCTGACTCGTAACACTGACCTTGTACCCGAACGTAATCGCCTTAGCTTGAATGCGTCGCTACTGTACGTGACGAGCCCTCGGCAAAGGACTAACGACAAAGCTTATGCATATTTTTCCTACTCTGCAGTCCCTCACAACATGTCTGGTACAGATGTGCGTACCAAAGTAACGACTGTACGCACCACACTAACGGCTAAGTTTCTCCAGCTTCTACATCCATCAGATACGACAATGTGAGTTAAATTGGACCATGGGCACGTTCCGCGCGTTAAGGTTAGCAGCTAACGCGTCTTTGCCCGGCATTGATAGTGCTTCAAGGGAGTTCACGCCAACTGAAGCTGGCCTTAACTTTGCTTCCGGTATATAATGTCGCTCATCACTGGAATGATTTTATGATCGCTCATACACCGCCTATAGATAGCTCTTTCGCTCTTGTCACTTGGTGTGTCGTAAATATCAATGTTCGAGTGGCTTTTTACTTAGATGCCTGGCATCTACTAGTATTCGGCCTCGGTAGGGATACTATGTGATACGGGCTATAGTACACTGATGCTCGCTTTCTAGTGTCCATCAACGTCTACAGGTGAGTACTGGCACCTGTCCGGAGGAGGCTCAACACTCACCTATGTATTGATCACACTTAGCATTCACGACTGGGCCATATACTCCTCCATCCGCGACAACAAAGTGCGTATTTTGATACACAGTATATACTGCCAATATTAGATCTCAGGCTCACGTATAACCTTATTTGAGGTATGGCCGATTGGCAAAGCCTGCACTTCCGCTGTGGTAGATATCTACATCTGTATTGTCATGACAATGGTACTCTCCAGAAGAAAGACCGGTTTTAAGAGGTATGTATAGTGACCTTTGCTGCACATACTCTTCGCTGATGATGCCTCTTCTTAGCACCGATACAATGATTAGCAAGCTCACTACTTACATCATTAACCGCGGAGTACTCTCTGCGTACGTATGCGCTGTTGATTTGTATGCACTCGTGTACTCACCATCACTACCCCGTTGTGTGTAGCATCGTACAGATTATTTTTTCAGCAGCGGTAGGCACTTGATTACATGCTGTATCTCATGATCTCATGAACGGGCAATCATGATTCACTGTGGCAGGTGATTGTTGGACAAAAGGAAGATGTGATGTGGTGGGCAGTGTTCTACATTGCAGGAGGTAAAAGTAAGCCTCAAGTCTGATGCTACTGCTCCAAACTCACGTATCTACTGCTGTTACAGTTTATGTGAACTCCATGATGGCACTGTGGGTGTTCGATTGTTTTGCATAGGTTGGGTTGCGCATATTCTGACGTCACGTAGCTTGAATGCCCGCGTTCACATTCGCGCTGACCAAAGAGCGTCGGAGAGTTGCAATATATCGAACCTAGGCAGGACATCCTCATGTGAAGATGAAATAAGGCACGGGGCGGAGAACGTTGATATGTAGACTACAGGGGCCGCCTAACGAAGGCTCGTTGATGAAATCTCAGTCTTTCGTTGTTTGTGCATACCTTGTAACTTATCGGTCTCGTCTTCAACACGATTTCCCTCACGACCTGGTATAGAAGCGATAGGACATCTCTCAACTTGGTGTATGGTCTTCGTGCGTAAGCATGTGGACGATCAAGCTATCTGCAGCGTTATATCAACACGGCACCACTGACCGCCGGAAGACGATCGGCGTCTCATCACTAATTGATCCATAGCCACTTTCGAGCTACGAATATGTTAGAGCCCCAAGCTAGACAATTCTCTCTTCCGAAGACACTAGGACCACCAATCATACAAGTCAATCGGTGTTAGGATGAGCACATTGCGCTTGTACCAGGGTTCCATAAGTGCGCGCACACACGCTTTCGCGCCATCCTCAGCCTCTTGTGATCGCCAGTTCGCTCTATGCACTCCCGCATACCTAATCTCTGCCCGACTGAGGCTCGAGTATGCCGGACTCGTGAGGACTGCGTGCAGTGCACTTAGTGACGTGCTGTTGGGCATCTCTTGCAGCCATCCCAGACTATTCTTGTATTTGAGGGCAATACCTGAGGCGTCATAAGCAAGTGCATGCTGACACGTAGAAAGTGCATGCACGTACCAATCTCCGAGATACATGCGGTACTGTCCATCGAGACGGTGATACCACGCATCATACGGTACAAAGCATCCGCAATTGCATGCCAGCTCCTTCCATAGGGCAGGGTGAAGTGGATGCACGTGAGGTTTGGATTCCTAGAGAGGTCGTACAGCGGTAGCGTCTGCGCTGTGGTACCATGGTGTGTAAATAGCCAATGATACGAATTCTGATAGACAGCGACTTACCCGAATATACCACTTTGAACAAATACAATGATGGTCCGGCCTTGCGGAGAACCTGATTCACGTCCTCGACATGGACATCATGGTCCTCCCGCTGCGGACTCCAGCTACAATTCTGCGGTAGGTCGCGCACAAGCTCCAAGGATAACGTCGGCCGGCATGACGATACGTCGGTGAGCCAGCCCATGAATGCGATGCACAGGCTCCGCTGCTTCCGAAAAGGTGGGTCAAAGCTGGGAACAGTATTCATCCCCCACATCGGAAACAACGTGCTAGGCATTGGCTTCGCGTGAAAGACGTTGAACGCCATAGTCGCGCAATGCACCTTGACTGTCACTTTCGGCGACCGTATTGTAGGAGTCAACCTTGCCACCTCTAAATCGGACCCGCCTGTTTCAGCTCGTAGGTGTTCAATATCTAGCTCCTCGAGGCGTCGCAAGGCAGTTACAAGCTGTTCGATCCGGCTGTGGCTGCGAGGCAGCTGCACTTCCGTGATTGCAAGCTTTGTGGCAACCGTAAGCGACATCTCTTGAAGGAACCCGGAGTCAAGCGGTTCCGTCAGGTCGTGTAGACAGAGTATTTTCAAAGTGGTGAACAGACCAGAGAGGGCGAGAGGGAACCTCGTGCTATACGCAGGGCCATGGAAGACGGCGATCTGGGTGAAGCCAAGGTACTGTCGCACTCGTGGGTGCTCGAGTGCAAGGTCTGCAAGTCGATGGAGTTGTTCATCGTCATGGAACTCGAGGGAATTATAGAGCCGTCGCGTCGCGGAAGGATACCATGCATGACATACGAGAGCCGCAGAGAAAGTCCCCTTCGAACTGCTCTCGAGAAAATGTACGATGTGCTCTTGGATCTCCAGTGGTACTCTAGGGGAGCTCGGCACGTTGTCCATCTCGTATGTGTTGCGACTTGTTGAGGAAGAGATTGCCTAAAGGATTACAGATTGGCTCAATGTTAGATACTCGATCTCGAGAAGCTTGGGCACGAGGACTCACCGAGTCGTGCAGTGGTAGTGAAGACTGAAATGGTGAGAGCTGGCTTCGTTGGGTACAGCGCAATGTGATTGAAATGGCGGCAAGCTCTATATAATCCACGAAGAAGGTAGGCTGCGGTATCATAAGAACAGCCTCCGCATCGTGACAGTGCATCTCTCAACCTGTAAGCATCATGCCTGTCCGTGTCAACATCTATCATACGTCTGATAACATCATGATACAACCTCGCGCTATACTCCCGGATCCTAATAGTCGTCGTGCGGAAGCCGTAAACCGTGTGAGACATGCGAGATTGATCATGAGGAGGAGTCGGGAGTTGGTACTTTGGATTCCAGTGGGGGCCCACAGTCCCGGCCCTCAATAATAATAACGGCGGAGTTAGCAAAACAAAGGAGGCCTCTTTGGTCGTACCCTGCGCGTTCACATTTCACCTGCAGCTGAGTACCCACAGGAATCCATATGCCCATTGCACTCAATTTCGGACAGCTGCAACACTGTGCGCGCATATCGATATCACCAGTCGACTTAACTGAAGCCCGAGCGGTACCTACGTCTACAAGGCCGGGCGAGCTCAGCCACTGCACAGCAGGAAAGAAGCACAATGGACGGGCCGCTCTGCACGGGGCTCGCCACTCGTCCCTCAGTGGCGTGCGTCCCTCGGATATCGAGCGGCGCACAGGAGTACTTATAAGTGTGCGGTGCGAGCGGCGGGGCAGCTTACACGGTCGTCCCCGGACCCTGGGCAACCAACGCTAGTATGGAAGACCACGCGCGCATATACGTCTCGCGGGAGATGTTCAATGTCGGCTTCTCCGCCCATCGCCGGTCCATGGGCGAAGGGTCGGAGATCCAGTACGTCCAGCTCTCCGAAAGCGGGCCCATCGAACTGTACACGATCTTCTGTGGGGTGATGCAGGCGAAAGGCTGTCATGAGGTGTGCCACACACGTTTTCTCCTGTAGAACCAACTCAGCGCCGTCATTACAGATTACGCGTACCGGTTCCTGGCCCGAGATCGCGGCCAACCTAGGGTTCGTCCACTTCCAGGGTACGCCTGCAAGGTCGAGCCCGGAGATCGCGAGGCAGCTCCAAATCATATACGAAAACTACCTACTTTCATACGAAGAAATGATACTCGAGAGCTCCGTGAACAACATCGTGTCATGTTGGTGGCAGGAGCATGCAGCCAAAAGCCCTAGGCCATATCGCAACGGGGCCGAGCTCGGGCACTGGCTCGATATCATATCGCTTTCCAAGAAGGAAATTGCCGAGCGCAGGGTCCCGGAGGAGTTGGTCGGCACGCTGGAGCACTGGCGGCCGATATTCGATCATTTTTTGCGAAATCTGCGGGAGATACGAGCTCGCGAAATGCGGGCGATGGGGCGCGCGGCGTTGATCCAGACTGTGAACGAGCCGTCGCAATATGAAGATACTCAACAAGCAAGTGCAGCCGCGCGCAAAAAGCGAGATCGCCCGAGCTCAGCAGCAAGCTCTGCGTCCTCTGGCGCCAGCCCTAGTACTGCAACACGGGCGGAGAAAAGGCTGAGAGTCGACGCCCACCTGGAATCTTGCGATGAAGCAAACCAGTTTAGAGCCAAGTACGGGGCCTCGCGAAGTGGGCCAACAGAGGAGGCGCGGACCGAGGACGACGCTCTGAATCGACCGGGACGCAACATCTCGCCGACAGACACCAGTAGGCGCAGCGTGCAGAAGCCCACGGTAGTGCACCGCGCACCCAACGCGGATGAGCTGCGGGACGCACAGCTCTGGATTGACCTCTGCAGACAGAGGGTCTTCGATGGAGGTGCGCCCGTTCAGGATCATCGCCGCCTGAGTACTCATCGTCACTGTCGGTGCCGTAGCCCGAGAGAGCGAACCACCGCAGATCACCGAGGCGGAGTGGCCGACGTGGCATTCGCTATGCGTCGAGGTGCAGCAGGTCATGTCGCAGTTGCGCCCCTACTGGGCGACTGTTATCTGCGAGTTAGGTGAGAGGGATGCAGAGTTGTTCGTCAACGACGTGCGTAGCTTGTTGTCATCAATCATTGCAGTCGGATCTGGCTGACGCGAGCGATCGTAGCTGGCGATGATGGATATCCAGCAACGGTACCTAGACCGGGGCCTGAGGCGCGGGATGTTCGCTGCGTGGCGGCTCAAATTGATACGTGAGGACCTGCATTTGTGGCTGAGGAGGTCCTCCGGGTTTCAAGGGTGACTTGGACCTGCATATATGCGCTCCAGAATGGGCTTGGGGTGACGGATGTATACTCCGCTGGCGCACACGGACTTCATGAAAACACTGTAGCTTTACATATTGATATTGTCAGAATTTCTCACATACCATGATTTCCGCGCAGTCTACTGTTTCGGTGGGGGGCGCACACGGTCTCTATAGAAACATGCCGTCAACATGCATGATGGGAGGAGTGTCGTCAGACGCAGACGGTGACGCACCATGAACAAGAGGCGAAAATGATGCGTAGTGAGCTATAGGCCGTCAGACTATACTGAAAAGACACCCTGCGTGCCCAGAACACCCAATCAAGCAGAAAATCGCAGATTATGGCTAGAGATCGATAGTCAACAAGAGAAACCACTTCGTGGAGGAGACGAGGACGTGGTCACGGATTGGGTTGACCCGGACGCGGCTTTTTCCGGGCTCCGACTTGTCCTCTGTAGATCTGAGCATCTTGTCGCTGGGTCTGTTTTCTTCGGCTTTCAATTCTTCCTCCCGGACTGCAAGTGGTTACTTGTGCATAATTCTTTTCTTCTCGTGGAAGTCGTCGTCAACGCTATAAGTGCTACCTCGTGAAATGCTCTACCCCATTGTCCGACTTTACGCGACGCGCTCGACAAATCTCAGCAGAGCCTCCACCACCTCGTCCTGCTTCTCATACCACAATGCATGTGCGCCGTCTTTGATCATCACTACCTCCATGTCTTCGAAGTAGGGGCTCATCTCCTTAACAACGACGTCTCCGAGCACTTGCTTGTCCCCTGTCCCATTCAGCACGAGCATCTTCAACTCCTTCCCCGCCTCAAATAGCCCCTTAGGGTCCTGCTGGCGTGTCAAGACCAACTGTGCGATATCCGGTGGCTGTAGCCCAGCTTGGCCGAGCCAAGACATCTTCACGTCGAAGTCGACGTGCTCAGGATGCACAAAGAGAGAGTCTATGAACGCGATCTTTGTCCGAGAGTTGACCACGACGTCAGCCATATCCGTCAGGCCTGGAAGGAAGCCGATAACGGTGGGAGTACCGACACGCTCCATGATGGAGCCGACGTAAGGGAGGGCGGCGACGTAGACGAGGGCACGGATGGGGTTTGGCTTGAGGTGCGCACAGACGTCGGCGGCGACCGTACCTGTTCAAAGGTGAGTAATGGGGTGACTATATGCGCGTGGATTTGCTCTTACACCCGTAGCTCCTGCAGGATTGATCATTACCACGTGCTGTATGGCCATACAGTGAGAGAACCTACCATCCAACGTGTATGACATCTTTCAGGTCGAACGCATGCACCACCTCAGCATAATCCTCCGCCCAACGCGACGACTCGTAGGCCGCTGGGTCGCTAGGCATACCGCTCCGCCCGTGCCCACGCAGGTCATATCGCACCTCATTGCGAGCCCGTCGGTACGATCCTCATCATCTGAGCGCATTGCCCGTAAACGCACCAGATACACGTTCTCTAGCAGGCGTTTGTCTGTGAAGAGGTTGTTCAACGCCGCGGAAGAGAGACCTAGGCCATGCGCAAGGATGAGATGTGGGTGATGTGGATTGCCAATCCCCTCTGCGTAAATTGCAGTACCATCGCGCGAGCGGAGGTGTCTCACGACGGGTAGGTAGGACATAGAAAGCGCAAAGTGGATGTCCGAGATTTTGGTACCGTATAAATATCCTCAACGGGCTCATGGCTTCGGGGCTGTTTGCTGCATCCTATCGGTGACCTCCGAGAAAGTGATCAGATGGCGATAGGAGAGGCAATACAAGGCGAGCACACATGCGTCCACATACACCCATTGACACACTGTAGATAGCGCATGGACCCGGCCTCTTCGGGGACTAGTAGGGGAGGTATGTTCCACGTCCATCACCAAATGGTCGGCATGCTAACAAGTGGTGCCTCCAGAGTGCGGGCGTGGGTTCGGCGCTGATTCTATGCTCATAATGACCGCGACACGCCATGCGTAGGGCAGGGGCACCGTCTGTCCCCGTTCTTTCCGTTCGCCTGTCATGCCCAAGCGTCCTTCCCTCTACCACGAATCGTTCGAGCTCGGAAGTGTCTCCCAACCGGGGTCTTTCTTAGAGTTCAAACACCCCAGCCCTGAGCCTCCGCTTGTAGACCCTCCGTCTGTCTGTTCTGCAGTTTATGACGGGGGTTACCGTGCGTGGGCATCGCTTGTCGGAGGGTAGACCATTCCTCGATCTCTGCAAGTCTGGCACTCACCGAATCGGCGTCGCCAGGTTCTTCGTCTCCACCGTCACCTTCGGCTATACCAACGCTTTTGGTGTGTACCAGGATGCTTACACACAGGAAGGCGCCGCCTCGTCATCCAACATCAGCTGGATCGGCTCAACGCAGCTCTTCCTGCTGCTCGCCATGGGGCTTCCCGCGGGCGTGCTCCTCGACAAGGGGTACTTCCGAGTCACTCTAGCAGCTGGATCGCTCCTCTACGTCTTTTCGTAAGCCGCGTCCGTTCTAATCATCCCTCTCGCATAGACAAACTCACACGGAGCGGTGCCCTCGCAGTTTATTCATGGTTTCCATTGCGGATCGCAGCAAGTACTACCAGCTATACCTCTCACAGGGGCTCGGAATGGGCATCGGAGCGGGCCTGATCTACGTACCTTCCATCGCCGTCCAAGGGCATCACTGGCGGGCGCGGCGCGCAGTCGCCATGGGCCTCGTCGTCTGTGGTACGCCACCCACTTCCCTCCTGAGTGATGTGAATCCTCGCTGACTGCTATGCATAGGTTCATCTACGGGCGGTATCATTTTCCCGATAATGCTGAATCGGTTGTTCACTCGCTCAGCCGGGTTCGAGTGGGGCGTGCGCGCGAGTGCGTTCCTTGTGCTTGCGCTTTTGTTGCTGAGCAACGTCCTCATCAGCGCAAATGCGCCCTCGAGCGAGGCTAGGCCTCCCAAAGCTAATCTGAAGGTCGTGATGACAGATGCGCCGTATTTGCTCGCCAATGTCTCGTGCGTTCGTGCTGTATAAATCCGGGATGGTATAGCTCACTTGACGATCGTTGTATACAGGACGCTGGTCATCAATTGGGGATTATTCTTTCCATGTGCGCCATGCGTATTGACACTAGAAAGCGAGCACTAACCTGGATGTCTATGCAGACTTTTACCTCCAATTGTATGCCACCCTACACGGCGTCGACGCCAACGTGGCTTTCTACACGGTACGTCAAGATTCACGCCCGCGGCATGCACGCAATGCAAACTCTTTATCTCATGGCAAAGCTCGCAATCATGAACGCGGCGTCGATGTTCGGACGGATCCTTCCCAATTTATTGGCGGATAAGTTTGGGCCCTTCAATGTGGTTGTGCCAGTGACAGCAGTGTCCGCGGCCTTGCTCTTCGCGCTTTTTGGTGTAAAGGGCGTCGCGAGCACTGTCGTGTTCGCGCTACTCTATGGCTTCTTTTCAGGGGCGTGTGAGTACTTACCTGTCACGCTCAGTTGGTTGTATGTCTGATAATGCGCGCAGACTTCTCGCTGTGTGCCCCGTGTCTAGCAAGTCTGGCGCGTGACCCGAGTGAGATTGGGTATGTCTTCCCGCCCTTTGTGCCCCTTCTATGGTCTCTCATACTCATTTCCGGCACCCCGCCGCGTTTGACGCAATCTAGAGCACGCTTTGGGATCGCATATGCCGTCACGTCCTTGGGCGCCCTGACGGGGAACCCAATTGCCGGTGCACTCCTCGGGAACACGAATCCAGTCGTCGATGCGCTCCACGGCATCGCCTTGCCGTGGTGGAAGCCTATCCTTTTCTCTGGTGTACGTCTTCCCCACTTCCTGTCGGGAAGTTGATACTGACATTCATGAACCATATAGATCTCTGCGGCCGCGTCTCTTGTGATCCTCACCATTGCGCGGAACATGATCGCCGCACGTAAAGGTACTAGATTTGTCTAAGTTCACCAGGTAATTACGAATACATCAGGTCTTATATTATAGTTCATGGTCTCGTATGGTTACACCTACTATGCGTCGGCGGGACCATTGTGTACATGGTCCTCCGATCCACGTCGCGCATATCCTGCCACCCTCGCCAGAACGGCATCCACAGTCGTTCCTAGCCGCTGGTGCATCGATTCTAGGCTCTCACCATGATTTGCTTGCATTCGAAAGGTGGACTCGTATGAGCTCAACGGGTCGGGGTCAGAGTCTGCAGGTATTGAAGTTGCAGCCATCAAACGGTACCACAGTCCGTCCTATACTTCGGCAATGCTATGGCCATGAGAAGCCGTAAACACAGAAGTGTGTCCTGATGAATTGACATACCCTAGTCGAGTCCGTGAATTCGGTCAGCGACACAGATCTGGAGACTTAAAATTGAGATACTTGTGCGAACGATAGCCATTAGGAAAGTGAAGAAAAGGAAGGGGATGCTAGCAACGTGACTATTGATCATAGTACGGTCTACGGAAGGGAAGGTGCTGCACTGGCGAAGGGTGACTTGCGACAGGGCCTTCGGGAATACGTACGGCTTGGGCAATGTCCATGAAATGTACGTAGTGTAGAGGGGGTGACGTTACGATACCATGTCTACACAAAATCAGCGAAGCAGAATCTCTGCCACTGCAGACGGAGCTTGTCAGAGGGTGACATTATAAATCAAGTATAACTCACTCTTCTCTCCAATGTAGTATGCGATTGATTGCGTATGAGAAGACAGTTGCATCGGGATCACCGACAAATCGGCGACTCTCAAATTTCTCGTCCCATACACCTGAGGGGGTTGATGTTTCAGTAGTACACATCCGAGCAAACCGAAGTACCTTCAAATCGCAATCAACAACGCCATTACAGTCTCTGGGAAGCATGCTCAAGCTTCCAAGAGCGTGGTAGCAAGTGAAGTTGTAGTCCTTGATATATTCTGAGTCATCATATTAGCTGGCGGTGCCTTGGTACGAATGGTGTATTCACCTTTTATTCGATCATCCGTTTCAGTGTCTTTTCCAGGGTCTACCTCCAGGGCGATGATCGACTTCAGTGGCTCAGTCGCAGCCATTCGCTTTGCATACTTCACGTTCTCCTTCAAAAGCTCCAGGTCTGAGTAATGCACAGGTGTGAGGGAGTGAATTGCTGGGTAGAGTTCCGGTTCTACACACCGTATGGCTCCTCAAATGTATGTGGGTCAATCTCCGGCTGATCCAGAGGGTTATCGCTGCGACAATGCTAAAAGACGGACATCATTCTTCGTACTCGGCGATAAGTCGAGCTGGCGGCGTACAATAGTACCCCTACGCGCCTTCGTTAGCTCAAAGACAAACACAACGTTGTTGCTGGACGTACCTAGAAAATGGATGCTGCAGCACGGACAAGAACGTGAGCTGTGACGTGGTAAGCGATATGGCATGTGCGTTGGAAGACTCGCATACATATGATTTCCCGTCGCTGGGAACTGCTACAGTGGGGATCAGTAACCATACGATTCGGTGGCGAAGATATACATACATCGCGGGCTCATGTGGCCGATAACGGCAGCAAGCTCAAGGTCCGGTTCAGCAGGATCCTTGAGGAGCCGAAGTTGCGTCTCATATTGTTGGGCGAGACCGACGGGTAGTTTTCCCCTTTGCATCTGTTCCCGGACGCCATTCTCAGCGCTGTCAACAATCTGCTGAGCTTTGTCGGGGCTGATGGTCTGAAGCGGTAGATAGGCTAAGGCGCTGATGCCATATCGATGCATGTTGTCTTTGCCCAGGCTCCTACGTTCAGCGAAATCAGTATCATGGATGCAGGGAATAAAACTCATGGCATATTGTACCGCAGTCTTGCTTGCTCCTCGGCTAACTCAGCATTACGAAAGACATCGAATGTCTTGTGATCTTTTGTGGGATCTAACTCGAACGAGATACCTAATGACCGGATTCAGAACTTACGTAGCGAGCAGATCACGACACGAGAACGTACAGCAAAGAGTATGATCGCTGAGGTTTTCTCCGACACCGGGTAGTTCAAGCTTCGTGCTGACGCCAATCTTCTCCAGCACGTCTCGCCGCCCTATGCCGGATAGCTCCAGAATCTGCGGTGACTTTATCGTCCTGCATACACAGTATCAGTGGACACGAAGGTCAGTCGCGAAGAAAAACCATACATACCCCGCAGAGCAGATGACCTCTTTGTTCACATTGGCCGTATACTTTCGCCCGCTATACAGGAATTCTACGCTTCTCGCTACGAAGTTTCCTTCCGCATCTAGTTCATCAGAGAAGATGATCTTCGACACAGTTGCTTCGGTGAGGACCTACGAGAGGAGAAAACAAATGAGGGTGATTCACGTCATAAGAAAGCCTTCTTACTCGCAACCTCGGGTTGTCCTGATGAGGAGAATAGTACGCGGTAGCCGAGTATGAACGAGTCCATTGGGACGCGCGATCCATACAGGATGACGCCTGCCAGCAGCCTGTAACCTGGCTAAAATGTCATTCTCGATCGGCGTAGAATAAAGAGGCACCTACAGATCCGCCGTACGCATCGTCAAGCAATGGTACACCCATGTTCTGGAGTGTCTCCAAGAACGCATTGTTGAGAGATGCCGCAGTGCCTGGAACGGTAGTCTTCAGTGGACCGCCCTTCCCCCGGTACGCCGCGTTGTGCGTGTGCTTCACTTCTGCACGCTGGTCAGCAGACGCTTCCGTGAAGCTGTCAATGAACCTTCGTTAACAGAACTTCCAGTCACTGAACAATAGCGTGGGGAACATACTCCTCTACGCGCAATGTCAGCTCCTGGAACGTTTTCCAGTTCCAACCAGGGTTTCCCAGGGTTTCGAGGGCGTCCATGTCGGTAGCTGATGGTTTCCCCCAGATCATGAAGTTCGTGGCAGAGCTTCCCCCTTATCATGCACGCTGTGAGTGAATATATGTACAAAGGTATTGTCAGGTGCAGTCTTACCTAGACCCTTGCCGTACATATGCAAGCAACGGCGACCGGTGATGGAATCCCTCCATATAGTAGTATCATCAGCCGAAAGAAATGGCCCGGCCGATAATTCTGAGCATTTCCTGAGTTTAATTCAATTGAACACGTGGGGCGCGTTGAGACGCGTCGTCGTCGTCCTCGCTGCTCGCGAAAAGCGAGAGCAATTCATCGACCATCTTGACGGGTGTACGGCACCGAGGTGCCATCCGTTATCCTTGTCCGTGAGCCGTCGCACAGCCCGGTGGTAGACCTTCTTCATGTTCTGATGCATCCATTTCTCGGTGTGCTTCGATGTCTGTCGGTGACGTGCGACGGATGCAAGAAGATCAGGGAGACGTATGAGAAGGTCGTCCAGAAAGTATTGGCTAGATAGACTTTTCTCAGTGAGGATGGAAAGAAGGAGATCTGAGAGCGAGAGGCGACACTTGTCGAAAGCGGCGTGAATGTACCTGATTTGTGGGGCTGTCACCATGATCGACTCAGAGGTGTTCGACGTGCCACAGCGCGTTCCAGTGTCAACGCGTTGGACTCATGTAGCGTGTTAATTACATAATCTCAGGTATTGATCGACCCGCCCAAAATGGGAGGTATGCAGCCGGGGCTCCGTTGTTTGTATATGTCTTGTGCCAGCCGCCGTAGGGGGGTGGGGGGAAATAAGAGTGCGGAGATTCAGGATCGGGGAGGGTTTGCATGTGTTTATGAAGTGGCTGAGGTGTGGCGCGGTGGTATACGAGGACGACACGAGAATTTGAAGATCATGTTCTCGCACATCGACATAAAGTCCCCCCACCCCCCGGAGAAGGATGGGCAGGAGCCTGGCTCGGAACGCGATGCACACTTGCCATTCGGTATAATAATGATGTCCGCCTCGGTCAGAACCTCGGTGTTCAGCGCTTGAGCGCCGGATTCGAACTGATTCGTGCGTGGACTTGACCAAGACTTGACAAAGCCACCTTTCCCGGACGATCTGCACCCAGGATTGTCCCCTCCATGGGAAGCACCTGTAGTCATGGGTCCGCCATATGCAGTAGACTTCAACAAGGTGCGACATTGGATTTCAGAACCCTTGATTGCCAACTGCCCCTTATTCGTTTCTCAGGTGACGTACAACATTCCTCTTTAACTGCAGGTTTGTCCAAGAAAGATCCAAGAAAGAGATCGGGAGGCAATATTGGTGATATGGAACGATTATGCTACTTACGTCGTGAGTGGTTACACAACGACGTCCTCGGTTCAGCTTTTGACCGTCGGACCAGTACCGGGCGGACACCACACATCGCTTTCATCTGACATCTCTGTCAACGAGAGTTTGCGTCTGCTGCTCCGACGAACTCTATACGAGCCTCTATTGGCACCCAGTATGTGATTTGAGTGGCGGTTCCCTGCGTCCTGTCACCGGTCCAATCACTAAAATTAACTGATTTCCGCTACGCAACCCGTCTTTTAAACACTCAGTGTGCTGGCCTGGGAGCTTGTGCTGAGCGTACCAAGTCCCTCACGCGCAGCCGGGCGTGCTTCACCCTGCTAGGTTTCGCGCTATCCTCACTGCTGACCACTGCGCCTTGACGTCTGTGTGATCCCAGCACACTTTATGACCTACTGCCCTCGCCCACAACCAAGCTAACGGCTCTTCAATGTCCGACACGCCCACCAGTCCAGAGACTGACGTCGAGTTTTCGCAAAAGGCGGAGACACCAACTCTAGGATCACTTTCTATAATAGAGGCTGCGCAGTTACCCTCGCCAGCAATCACCGTTCCAGACGGTGGCCTCCAAGCATGGCTTTCGGTCCTCGGAGGGTACGTTGGTGATATCTTGTGTCTCGGGTGTCCTGAGTCTGACACATACTGGCGCACCAGCTTCTTCGTCTGCGTTGCGACGTTTGGATACTCCAATTCGTTCGGAGTGTACCAGGACTACTATGTCCTCAAGGGCGCGTCATCCTCGTCTAATGTCAGCTGGATAGGATCTCTGCAGGTATGTGCTTCAGATTCACGTTAGAGGGCACTCGCTCATACGGCCGTAGCTGTTCTTCATGTTCGCCATGGGTCTCCCGGCGGGCAAACTCTTCGACCAAGGCTATTTCCATCACATTCTCGGCTTCGGAAGCCTCCTCTATGTCTTCAGGCATGTCATTATCATCGCCCCGGTCCAGCGAATTCCTAACATGTCGGGCAACCTATAGCTTGTTCATGCTCTCACTTGCCGACCCGACAAAGTACTATCAGCTTGTCCTTGCGCAGGGTATTGGCATGGGTATTGGGAGCGGGCTGATGTTCGTCCCGACAATGTCTGTCCAGGCGCACCACTGGCGCGTCCACCGCTCACTGGCCATGGGTATTGTCATGACCGGTATGGTGTTGCACCTATCTATCTGACCAAATGACGCATTCAATGACATGGTCTCACAGGTACCGGCATTGGCGGTCTCATATTCCCTATCATGCTCAACAGGCTGATCAACGGTCACACCGGCTTTGCCTGGGGCGTACGCGCAACGGCGTTTCTCAACCTCGGCCTTCTGGCCGTGGCGAACTCGGTCATGACGACTCGATTACCGAGTGCGAAGCAGCGCGGGCCGGGGCCCAAGCTCGATATGAAGGCTATATTGACGGATTGGCCGTACTTGGTGTTCCTTCTCGGGTGCGTGGCCTTTCATATATTCATATATGAAACGTTGTTGGTGTAATGTGGCCGCGCGCTCACACAGGTTGTTCCTCATCCTATGGGGAATGTTCTTCCCATGTATGCAGTCTTGTCCACCCTGCCATCTTCAATGACGCCGCTAATCTCCTGCAGACTTTTATCTCCAACTATGGGTGAACGTGCACGGCCTCTCCGCAACGCTCGGCTTCTACACTGTAAGTTCCGCTCTTCGATCAGCGCTTCCACAGGACAGGCCCCACTGACCGCGCTCTCTGTGCGGCGCACGACACAGATCGCAATCCTCAACGGCGCCTCCATCTTCGGGCGCACGTTGCTGAACATGCTCGCTGACAGGATCGGGCCGCTGAACGTGCTCTGGCCCGTCGCCACGGTGACCGCCGCGCTCATGTTCGTCATGTTCAGCGTCACGACGACCGCGGCGACTATCGTCTTCTCGATCTTCTATGGCTTCTTCTCCGGCGCGCGTGCGTAGCCCTCTTCCCCATCATGCTCCCACTGACATTCCATTGACCGCTCACACGCGCGCAGTGATCTCGATGATGCCGCCCACGGCGTCGCGCTTCGCGAACGGGCTGCACGAGATGGGGTGAGTGTTGTTTTGTCGCTTTGCCTCACTCCTGTTCGATATCTCACTCACGCTCTGACAGGCTCCGCCTCGGGCTCGCATTTTTCTCCAGCTCATTTGCGCTGCTCACGGGGACGCCCATCGCCGGCGCGTTATACGACTCCGGCGGGCAGTGGTACAAGCCCGTCGTATTCAGCGCCGTGCGTGATGTCCTGCATTGTCCGCGGACCAACCGTGTCTGATGTCCGTGATTGCTGCGTCTTCCAGGTTGTCATGTTCGCGGGCGCGGCATGCGTTTTGATTGCGCGGCACCATGTCGCCCGCGCTAAGGGAACACGGTTGGTGTGACAGCCCGCTGTCCATCGTGTTGGTATTCCTTGCTTGCATGTGTGGTTAGTGGATTTGGGAGGTGCGTGGCGATACGAAAGTCTCGTGGTCGCGTTAGTTGCCGTTCTCTACATAGTAGTCTATTATGTCTGTTTTGCCATCGCGGCAAACGCCCGCGAGTGTATGCGTTTGATCTTTAATCCTAGGGTATATGCTCTCGAATGATACCGATGAAGGAGCTTACATGTGAGGCATAATGCCATGGAAGGTAGGTAAGGCTGTGGTGTCTTCACAATGTTGTCCTCAGATGTATGTCTGCGATTTGACCAAGAGTTCGACCCTGAGGTGGTCGTGATCAGACGTTTAGATAGGATACAGGCTCACGTTGCACTGTGCATATACGGTAATGCGCCTGAGAGACGGTATTCACTAACTTGACTCGGCTACGACTGCAAGTTATTCAAACAATATCCGTTCAGGCTACAATGCTTGTACCCTCAGATTCGGACGGGGCACAGTGGTGAGATGCGCCTTTTGATACATCTATACATTGACCTCATACTATGGAACCCAGTAGTTACAGCCTTGCTGGTCGAATGCCTTGTAACAACCCATTACTTTCCCAATAGACTAGCCACTGAGAGATAATCTCTTCCGAGATGTGGATACTACCATGGGAGAGCGTGGGAGAAGCTAACAAGGCAAACTCTATGGATACTTCCTGATGTCCCATGGCGAGCCTACTCTGTTTATTCATAGACTCCAAGGCTCGAAGGAATGGCATAAGCTTCGACGCACGGGCCGATTTCTTGACCGGGTGATCAACGGCTTTGACAGACATCTCGAGTCTGTTAAGCCAATCGCTGAACGGCTCTATGCGCAGATGCAAAGTCGATGACACGACACGAGCCACCGTCTCCCAAGCCAGGCGACGAGGATTCGAGAGATGCATTGTATGCGTCGGACTGGAGGCGCGGAGCATCTCTGCGAGCACTTGTGCCCCGGTTTCGAATGTCATCCAATCCACGAACTACATGTCGGGTCAATTGTGCAATTCTTCGACGCGGGGGCTAGTGCGAGTACTTACCTTCCCGTCACCAGGAAAATATCCAAGTGCGTTTGAGCTATCGACCATAACGGGGACCCACTCATTCGTGGGCCACGCTCCACTGCTGCGTCCTCCGCACAGCTGGCAGATACGAACGACAAGTGGATCCAGGTCGGTTTGAGCCGCGGCAGCATACAAGACTTGCTCAGCGACCCATTTCGCCTCCGAGTAGCCATTTGGTATGACGTATTGAAGGTCAATAGGGGCTTCTGGAAATACGCCATCGTATGGCGCATCTAGGAGAAACAACGATTAATGCCTCAAGCTCGTGAGACATATAATAGATGCTTACTCATGAGTACGACTACCGAGCTAGTGAAGAGCAGACGAGGCACTCCGAGCGTCGGAGCGGTGAGGGCGAAATCGACCAAACATCGCACTCCGTAGACGGTGTCCTTGTATGCGGATAGTGGTGATACGAAGTCAACAGGCCATGCTGGCAGTCTTGTGAGTAAACCAGCACACATCTGAAGCACGTGTAATAGTACCGTTATGAATGATATGCGACACGGAATTGTGCATCTAGTAGAACGCTAGATCAGCTCAGTAAATCTTGAGACAGTCAATGAGCCTACTTCGGTGTATACATTCAAGGGAAGCCCCATCATTGGTTCGGCGATGTCTCCAATCAAGAGGACAAGCTTGCTGGAGTCGACAATGTCTCCATCAAGGCCCCGTTCGATGAGAGCGTTGCGTTGCCTGTCTTTGAGCCCGTGTCTGGACTGCCTGTTCAAGGCATAAACGCGACGAACGTTCGGTGACAAGAGAAGAGTCGTGAGTAGATAACACCCGAGGCTCCCAGTTGACCCAGTGACGAGTACGACGTCTTCGTCTTGAACACGCGTGGAGGTTGGGCTACGAACACGAGTGGGAAAGTCCCTAGTGTACTCCCTCACTACCTGTGACACGCGTTCTTGCCGGGTGAGGAGCTGTTCCGCCATGTCGACTGCTTGGAGGATGTAGTGGACTTACTCTCAGCTGTTATATACATGTGCTATTTTTCCCTTGGGGTTTCCGTCAATGTGTCAGCATACTGCTTACTGCGACAGTACAGCGAGGGAGATGGGAAAGATACGAGATAGCCTCCGCTGGCTAGTCCGCTCCAATCAACTAGAACAAGTAAGAAGGCATGCAGTGGGACTTACCAAAGAATACGTGGGATAGGGAATACGAAGGTCTATTGCCTTCTCTGCTTCACTGACTCGGAAGAAACACGTATGCACAACCTTAGATCCACTGCCACTCAATGTGTCAGATACGTCCAACATCGTGGAGGGCAGTGCCCTATACCGCGGAGGGCTTCATGCTCTAAGCGAGAGACCCGGAAACGATCGCATTCCAGTGAGTCAACAAGCGAGAAGGTGCCAGTGGCAGGTACTAACCACGCTATTCACGAGGCACGCGAAGAAAGGCGCAATGAGTACGAAGAACTTTGGTAGCCTATCTGCGTGTATCAGACTCAGGACACCCAGGTCACAAGAATATACTAACATACCCTTCCAGGACTCAAAGCCATGGAGGCCACCCTCGTGTTGAAGTGTGAGCGCTGGCGAAGGCCTCGGCTGCGCAGCTTCTTAGAGCCCTTTCATAGAAGTTGATAATTTCCGCCTTCTGCAAGGCCTCGACTTCCGGCTCTGAACGGTTGGACGTGGACGTCGTTAACTTGGTTGTGGACGAGGGTAGTAACTTAGGAAATACGGCAGTCAACCGGGACCCGAGGATTGAATGTCACACCGTATTTCAAGTTTAAAAAAACCGCGTAGTAGAGTGGAGAACTGTGATATACACACATCATATGAAGGACTCGGATGGCAATCCCGAGTGTAGATCTTGGTTCGAATCCGGCGCTAACGCGCTGACTGATTGAGGCAGTTGCCGAGCGGCAACTTGTAGCGTCGCATCCGAGTCTGTTTCATTGACACATCGCATCTCGCCCGCCGGTTCAGGCTCGATGCGCACTGGCCAGGCTGGGGGCCCTGTGTCGTTGAGTCGATTCAAAGCTCAATGCCGCTCTATTCCCTTCAGGACCGTAGGCCCAATTAACACCCTCCTTCCCTCTCTCCCTCCAATCTAAGTTCAGTCGCAATGAGGCCATCACTCCCGGGCCGCACATTCAACCCCAGGTACATCCCAGATCCCCGACCTGATTGTGGCACCCAGCATAGAAGGGCCGTTTGACCCTTAACATCGATGTACCTCTTGAAGGCTGACGGGCAGCAGAATAATCTCGTCGTCTGTAGTGTATATGATGCACAAACCGCCTGTATCGCATAACCCTGTTCCCTATCATTGGCGGGGAGCACATCATTGATCGATTCTTCTATACTTTTCCTTACTGATAAGCATGTAACTGACACGCCATCATCGTCATATCCACATGCCTGATGTACACCTTTGACGACTATGACACTAATACACAGAAGAGACCACCGTTGTAGAGTAAGACGGAACATGATGGAACCAGGCTACTTAGCCTCCATCTCGATCTCTTCGAAGATCAAGATCGTAGTGGACGGCTGAGTATAGGGCCCCGTGTTGTACTTGGACCAATTGCGTCTGCTGCCCTCCTCAACCTGCTTGATCGTGAGGAAGAGCCGGAAGCTGAGGCTCCCCTCAAGCGCCCATGTCGGCCTTATGAGAAAATCTGTCAGCCAGGAGTAACCCGAGTTCGACGGTCAACAGGGCCCGCACTATCACTCACGGAAGCAGAAGTATGATCTGAGCGGGCTGGTTCGGGGGTATTGGTCAGGCTCATGGCACAAGGGAAGAAGAAGGGCGAACTGACCCCACCGAGTATCGTCATCAGCAGTCGCCCGATGCGGAGAACTGGGGGCGGCAGACGGTCAGCGAGGCTCCGCGACGCCAAGTTGTGATATGACTGACAGAGCAGACCCTGTATACGCGCGGTGATCAGTTATGATTGACAACTGTGGAATGGGACGGCATCGCCGTGACATACAAGGAATGTATAGAACCCTTGTCTGTACAGGGCCCCGATGATAACCCCGTTGGTCTTGCGCGGGGTCATCAGGACGTTGAATGCCACTGAACCCAGCGCGAGGAGATCGAATGCAACCTGAGAATGCTGTGAGTGCGTGCAAGATATGTGAGGTTAGGGGACGTACTATGCCTGCCCACGAGCCGACGAGGTACCATGACTTGTGTGGAAACAAGCATGTCGCCAGGTCATATCTACCCCTGAAAACTACAAATTCAACCTCGCCTTTGTTGTGTTTTAACATTGACACAGTCAATTAGGATCACTGGGAGGCGTTAGGCCCGACGTACTCAGTATCTGCTTCATGAGAAGCGCGTCCGATACCACTGTAGCAACCATCCCGAGAAAGAATGCCGCGCAGAGGTAATATGTGACCAGTGGTCGACCATCCCATATGCGATACAATCGATATAGAATGTATGCTATGAACACGGTTTAGTGACAGTGAGTCCAGGCGTAATTTGGACGCGGCTTACAATGTACTGAAGCATTGCTAAACAGGCCGTAAAGAATGACAACGATTGTGAAATTAGCACATCTATGAAGGTCTGGATGTCAATGCCTGCATCAAGGGGCCACGATCGTCTGCATGTCGCACCGCTGCCAGCTGTTGAGTCAAGGCCAAGATCATCATTCCTTGAACACTCACTGCTTTGTCCATCGGGGTTGTACCGCCTAATACTGAAATACAGGTTAACATAGGGAGAGCACGACGGAATGATATACGACACACCTGCTGCGAAGTAGAGCAAGCATGCTTCCCGAATCCAGACGTCGGCCATCACGCTCAGCGCGAGAATCGTAGGCCTCTCACTCCAGACATACTCGACTTCTTTTGATATATTGAGCGCATGGTCGTAAAAGACAACGGTGACTGCGAAGACTGTAAAGTGACCGTCAACAATCGGAGTTCCAGCGCCAGTCGGAGAGGATGTAGACTCACATGAAAGATACTTGGTTGCCTCCAAAGACTGGAGTGCGCTCATGGGGACCGACATTTGCTCGCCACGTCGTAAGCTCTGGCAGACTGACGCGTAGGGTTTAGGCTTCATTCTATTCGGGCGTATCAATATGTAGGGGCCGAGGAAGCAAGCGCCCGGGTGCGCCCAACTTCGCGGTGCTGTCGAACAGTGGCGTAGTAGCAGAACGGCAATGATCTGGACGCACGTCCGACGTTGGCTACGGATGTTCTTCCGATGTCGCAAGGCAGTGCCTTGGTTTTTAACCATATGCGACAGGAGGTTCACTCACGAGAACATTCTCGTATCGTTCTCGTATTTTTACCTGCATTGGTACCTGCGAAGTGTGGTCAGCAAAATGCACAGGAAAGAGGCTCGGGGCTCGCGCCAACCTATTACGCGGTGCAAACCTGACTAGCTGGACACACGTATATACGATGCAGTTCATGGCAACTTCTTGTGTCCAGTATCATGTCTTGCCACACGGCGCCCGTCTGGCAGCGACAAAGACTTACTTCCAATCGTGAGGTTCATCTTCCTTGGGGGCTGAGTTGATGCAATCTGTCACTTTAAACAAATAGAAACGGGGCCCGAGGTCGGTGAGTCTGCGCGTTTCGCGGAAGGCTTGTGTGATCCACGACTGTGGGACGTGGTCCCAGGGAGAGGTCGAATGGCAGATGCTGCTGCTACGCAAGGCACTAGTCACTACAACAAAATCCCCGTTTTGAATGCCTTTCCGATATCACGAAACCCATGGGAAGGTATGGTTTCGTTACAGTGAAGGATAGCATCGGCAGTTGGTCAACCATATACAGCGTGACTAGGACTCTTGGAAGGGGGACGGGCGGCGTGGCTCGACGACGAGCAGTGTGTCTCGAGTGCTATGCGCTGAGCGGCCTCTTCTCGTGCCACTGACCACTGACATCTGAATCGGACCGCCTCGGACCGAGTGCGTATTGATTGAACAAGCGCCCTATCCTTTTCGTGATCTGCGACGCCACGTTGACCACTGCTCAAATGGTAGCTCGGAGACTATGCTGAAGCTTTCGCCCTCCCTAGAGCTTCTCTCGTTGGCTTCACCAAACGAAGAATCACGTAGCTATGCCCTTATTGATACGTGGTTGCCTGCGTGCATGCCTACGTGGCGACCTACTCTGCTCCTGTCACGATAGTGCTGCGGGAACCCACCAACGACGTCGAACGCTTGCAGCAGATACCAGCAAGCTTACTTGGTTATTTTTAGATTCTCTTCACATGAAGATATTGCGCATAGCAACAAGAACTGTGTGTTGTGTAGGCGAATGCTTCAAAGGGGACTGTGATTGTGCGCAATCTGCTTCAAGGTTGACACCATTGAACCGATTTGTCTCCATATTCGGCTATAGGCATAGCAAGAGCCTCGCTGGAGTTGAGGAGTGGAATTGCATATGGGCATCGATAGGAGACTCTTCGAGTCGGCGGCGAGCGCATATACCCACCTGCGCGTGCACAAATCGACCGATACGGAAGGGTGAATGCGATTATACATATACTAGGTGATCGTACACAAATCGCGAGGGGTCGTGCAGCGTCTCATGTCCAACACAGCCAATATTTGCGCATATAGTCAAGGAACAGCAAATTGACGAGTCAGGTTTTGTCCGAGGTAGCCGACCTACCCGAGGGCTGGCCCCTATGCTTCTCTATTTTGATTGTTTGTACCGAAGGTATCCACCTTGAAGGCGTACCCAGAGACAAACAGGTGCTTGTTCGTGGTATCGCCCGTCATCTCATCTGATGTGATCGTACATTTCGGCGCTGAAGCAGGTCTTTATAGTGAGGTGAGTACATCCCACCACGCACAAGCTCCAAAACCTCACTCTCGTCTCATAGAAGATGCCATCCAGCACTGTAGACGTCCTGCTCGTCGGTGGCGGTCCGACATCCTTGGTGACAGCTTATATGCTACTCAAGGCCGGCGTTTCCGCATTAGCGATAGGTTTGTGGTTGTCCATCGCACGACCACCCTGGCTGACTCCTGGCGGTTTCAGAACAGTATGATAAGGCGACACAAGCCACCTACGGAAGGGCATGCATGCTCTATTCTCGGTCTGTCGAGCTTCTTGACCTCATTGGGATATATCCTCGCATAGCAGATATAGGGTTCATGGTCAGGTGCGTTCCTGGTTTCTTGATTTGCCCTGCTCTTCAACCAACGATGTACGCAGAGACTCTATTACGTTTAAAAAGGGAAAGGCCGTGCAAGCACGAGGCTGGTCCTTCGTGCAGAAGGCTATCGACGGCAACACGTTCTTCGATTTCAGGTGTGGCATGCAACCTTGTTCCAGGATCTGAGACGCTGATTCGCCATTCCAACAGCTTCAGCATCAGACAGAAGTATCTTGAAGACGCGCTGAGAGAAGCGATCCACGAGGCGGATACGACCGCGCTGAGAGCTCCCGCTAAGCTCGTCGACTACTCCATCAGCTCAAGTCCTGAGATTGAATACCCTGTGATTGCAACTGTCCAGGAGGGTGGAGAAACTTATCAGATTCGCAGGTGAGCGATCTTGACCAATCCGTTAGCAGATATTCGAGACTCACAATCTATCAATAGCAAGTATCTGATCGGAGCTGATGGGGGTCGATCTGTAGTCCGGTCCCTCGCACAGATCGCGTTCCCCGGAACAAACTCAGACCACCACTGGGTCCGGATGGACGCAGTCGTGCGTACCGACATGCCTCACAGCAGGCGGGGCGGCGTTGCGATCGAATCGCTCGAACACGGGAACGTCCTCTGGACGCCGACGGACAATGGGCGTACCCGGATTGGTTTCGTCTGCCCACCACATCTGTATGGCCCAGACGGCAAGCTTCCCACAGCCGAGGCCATCATGGCGGAGGCGAAGAAGGCCGTCAGACCGTTCTCGTTGGAGTTCGTGGAGCTGGATTGGTGGACAGTGTATGCCATCGGGCAACGCGTCGCAGAGAGGTACAGGGCGGGGCCGGTTTTCCTTGCGGGTGATGCGGCGCACACGCATTCCTCAGGTGCAGCCCAGGTCAGTCCTTCTTCGTTGTTAGGATGTGCACCATAGCTAATGTGTCGTCGTCCGTGCTTGAGGGAATGAACACCGGCATCCACGACGCGACGAACCTCGCATGGAAGCTCGCCGGGGTGCTCAAGGGCCATCTACACGAAAGCGTACTGGACACGTACGAAGCCGAGCGCCGCGCATCCGCTCAACACCTCATCCAGCTTGACCGCGACATCGCCTCGCTCATCTCGGGCAGAATCCCCGATCACTTCAACGCGCCCTCTAGCGCCGACGTCAACTCATACCTCGATCAGGTCTTTACAGCCAACGCCGCCTTCACTGTCGGCCTCGGCATATCGTATGCAGGGAACGTGTTGAACCGCCGCGCTGGTGCAGTTGCGCCTGAACATCCAGGGACTGCGCTGATAGGCCACCGCGCGCCGGATGTCGCACTCGTTACTCCGGGCTCTGCCTTTCCCCGTCGACTGTACGAGCTGACTCCGTACTCCGGGAGGTTCTGGGTCCTCGTATTTACAGGCGCCTTGGAGCCGTCGCCATCCGGCGCAAAGCTGAGCGCATCGTGCGCGGAAAGATACCGCGCGTTGAAGGTGGCTCTCGATGCGCCCGCCTCGTTCACGCGGACGCACGCCCCTGTTGTCGCATTCTTGACGATCCCACGTGGCGAAGGTGCGCTCCAGTCCGCTGAGGCGCTGGGAGAGCAGCCGTTGGGATTCTGCGCGTACGACGTGACGGGCGACGCATATGCGAAGTACCATGTGGAACCTGGCGAAGGCGCGCTGGTCGTTGTACGCCCGGATGGGATAATGGGCACTAGTGTGGCACTTGGTAAGGCGGCATACGAAGAGCTCTGCTCCTGCTTCTGTGGGATTTTGAGGTCGTCAGGAGGCACGGACCATGGAGCTGCCGCAGACTCGCGGATGGCGTTGACTGTGGGGGAGATATCGCTCGAGGGCCAGGAAGAGAGGCTTTCGGTCACAGATACCTCTGCGAAGCTATGAAGCTGTTGTCGTAGCTGTACATGACCCAGTGAGTATCCGCAGTCCAGTTATGTGTAGCAATTTCCGCCGAGGAAATGACGATAGTGTTAGAAGACACCCCCACCTACTACTACTCAGGTGAGCTCACATCATTACCCCGTCCTCAGGCCTCTTTTTTCACTACCATAGATGGCAAGTCTCTCCGGAAGTCTGCATCATCATCCGCCCTAAGGTTCAGCCTACGCTCAACTCCATGTCCATACCGGCGACTCAATTTCCTGACGAACGCATGCTACACGACGGGGCCTAGACGCCTGCAGCACACGATTGATCGTCATCGTCACCAATTAGTAGAGAATGCCCACTACCGGGAGAGCGATACTGTTCGGGGCTCGCCCAATAACGCGCTCATGCATCCCTTTCATGTAGGTGTGTAGGCTGGATTTTGTGTTCATCATATCGATTGCATTTTGCCGTGATAAATGGCCCCTCATAGATGTGCGTGCGTCAAATTGGAGCACGGTCTGACGGTATCACTTACACCATCTTTAGCTCTTTCCGCGAACGCCGGGATCGTCGCGGATTGCTTTGGACCGGGGGGTGGCTGATAGAGTTTAGCAAGGAGCCGTTATGAAAGTGGTAGTTTCTCGTCGCCTCCCCGTGCTGTACACCGGCATCCCTGGATATCCCTCGACGTTCACCTCTGTCCAATCTCGCCCCGGCAATGTCTACGCGTTCTCTAGAACTCGAGTCTACTATCGGCGATGTATTCATTGGAGCGGTACTTTCCGCTGCGTGAGTTTCAAGTTACTTCTAGACGACACCAGAGTTTACTGAACTTCAGGCTCTACGGGACAACCTTGGCACAATTTGCACACTACTGCGAAGATTACTTTAGGCATGATTCACTTCACGTCAAAGCGCTAGTAAGTCGTCCCATTCATGTTGATGACGTGTCGCTGAGATTTCTACCGCGCCAAGGTTTGTTTGATGATGTAAGTACTAGACTAAGCGTGCCATACACCGAGAGGCAGGACTCACCACATCTACCAGGATGCTTGATACACTCATGGCTGTCTCAGATGCCGGAGTGAGTGTTTTCAGTCGGAGCCACCACCTCTCCGCACATTGATCACGGTTGTCGTCATCGCAGACTTGCTGGTATTACACGGTTCGTCATCACGGGAACGCATCAGCTCTTCAAGATAGTCCAAGGTGAGTTTGGATATTTTAATGGCGTCTCCAGTGGAGTGTGAATCTATCTATTATCTTCTAGATTCTTTGCGGTACGTTCCCCGTATGAAATGTAGTAAGCATGTTCTGACTACAACGCCCTTGGTCGTATCAGCTGGCGTATGCAGCTCTGGTGCGATATAACCCGTCAGACAACGCATAGACGTGCTGATTCGGTGACTAGCGCGCTACGATATTCATCGTGCAACTGTAAGCGTGTAACCTGTCACTGGGAGGTATATGAAACCTCACTGTCTACAGGTTTTATGTCCGCGGAATTTGGATTCGTAAGTGTATGTGGATCGATCCCGATCGGAGGTCTAATGTGGGTTTTCTAGTGCTCAAGCGTTACGAGTTGGGACGCAAGGCTCGTGTAGCTCTGACCCTTCCCCCGGTAAGTCCCGATCACACCTAAGTTCACCAGACACTGACAAGCTCACGCATCTGTTTCAAGGTGGTCTTCTCTACGTTAGCCTTAGGTATGTCATTCAGTAGTATGGTATGATAGCCTTCATACTTCAATCCTGATTGTGCGAGCAATAAAGCGGCTGGATGTGGTACGAGAACTACATATCACGAATGAGGCAGTTGCTTACGCTGATACTCTTGATTCTTAGTGGGGGTGTATGCAAACGTGTGCGTTCTCAAACAAGGTCAGAGTGGCCTTCACTGAAGCTTAAATGCTAGCTCGAGTGGCTGGGACATCGACAAGGTATATTCTGCTTCAGAGGTAGGTCCTTCATGTTGTCGACGTCATAGTCATCATGCAAACTATCTTAGGCCCCGACGACTATCAACAGCACTACCGCTGCAGCGGCAGACATCTATATATGTGTGCTACTCTGGTGGGCGTTGCGTAGCCGGATAACTGGCTTCAGAAAGTGAGCATTCCAGCAACAGACACGTTCGTCGTATACCTGACGTGATCGTAGTACAGACAGTTTGATTCGTAAATTAGCTGGTTACATCGTCACCCGCGGTATTCTGACAACGTGAGTCATCATCTATGTTCATATTGATCCCTGACCAATGTGAATGCTCTCCTCGTGATGGCTATCAACCAGCATAGTCCAGATCGCATTAGTGATAACTGTGCGTCCCCCCAATATTCGTCCTGTCCCCCAAAGTTGATCAGCCGCTCGGGGCGGCGACATCAGTTTCTAGTTACTATCAAGTCGCATGCATTGCTGTGGTTCATCGCACACAGCGCCGGTGGCAAACGTGGGTCACCGACTCTAGTCTACATTCGTGCTTGCACTGACATAGTAGGACGGTCTCGGAACAAGTGTACATCAACTCAATGATGGCTATGTAAGTAGCTGAAAGCTATGGATGTTGGCTGTGAGGCCTACATCGCTGACTTTGCAATGGCTCGCAGCCTCAATGCCCGGAAGAAGCTATCGAGTAGTCATGCTGGGGCATATGGCCGCATGTCCAGTGTCACAGACGCATTCGATACATGATTGGTCCGCATCTGATCGCAGCCGATAGGACGCCTTCTTCCAACTTATTTTACCTCTGTCCGTGCAGATGACAGTAATTCGTCACCACCCGATTAAATACCTGGGCACGCTATGTGTTGGTATTGTACGGTAATCCGTGTTATGTATGTACAACAACATCGAGACTGCTGTAGTGTCCCTAATTGTATCTTCACCACGATGTCCTCTTTTAATGCCAGCCACACGTCCAGTGCATACATCCCAGTAGAGCTGCCGGGGAAAATGGGGTAGTAGAGCCCGATTCTGAGGGAATGTGCGTCTCCCCTCCATACTTATGGTTCGCGACCCCAAAGCAAGCTTATAGTTCACTTCACTTGAGAGCTCTCGTCTGGCCAAGTAGCGCGTAATACGCATGACTGCCTATTCCAGCGGTTTCCATATCGCTAGGCCCCTTGATCGCGAAACACGTCCAGTCGGACTGCAGCGGAACATACAGATAACCCTGCTTATCGCTGAGTAATATCCCGTGCCGGTGGCTTATCCCACCTGCCGCGACGAGTGACCCTCTGCCGAGCTTGTTTTGGAGTTAATCACCTGTATGTAAGTGTCGAGTTGAGAGCCCGTTCGAAGTCCGACTAAACGGACTTCGTGATCGAGGTGCCTAGCGATATGGAAACCGCTGTCATCGGCCCTACGTCAAACTACCATCACCTTCTCGAGGCCCCGGTATATGCGCATCTACGCATCCACCCATAGACGCACGCGTATCTGGTTGAAGAGCACAACATGTCGGAAACATCGTTCTAGGAATTGCCGGACCTCATGCATACTACCACTCTATGTTGGTGGTCTGCCTCTTCGTGCTCCCTGGCCAGCTGCCGAAATCCCCGCGCCCAAGCTTGTCAAGCCACGGCCAACTCTCCCTTCTGTGCTCCTCGTACTTCGCGATGGCGTCTTCCCTCTCTAGCGTCAGCGTGATGTCATCCAGCCCGTTCAGCAGCCTGTGTTGCCGGAGTGGGTCTACGATGAACGATATTGCTGGTCCGCCTGTTCCTCGTCTGATCTCTTGCGCCTCGAGGTCGACCTCCAACTCCAGTCCCGCCTCAGCGTCTTGGGCGAGCACCTGGCAGTCGCCGTCTGGGAGGACGATGGGCAGCATCCCGTTTTGCATGCAGTTGTTCTGGAAGATCTCCCCAAAGCTCGGGGCGATGACACAGACGATCCCGAAGTCCTTCCTGCACACACCTCTCATGAGCTACGACCACTCTCGAATCTGGGCCCAGATGGGTGCACCTACATCGCCCAGGCAGCATGTTCACGCGAGCTCCCGCACCCAAAGTTCGGCATGTCGCACACAAGTATCTTGGCATCTGTGTATGGAGGCCTGTTGAGCACGAAGTCGGTCTTGATTCCAAAGCGGATGTCATTACGAAGGGAGAAGAAGAGGTGGTCTGCGAGGCCGGTGCGTTTCAGTGTTTTGCAGAACTGCGCGGGGAATATAACATCTGTATCTACGTTTGGTAGATGGATCGGCGCGGCGATACCCCTCACATATTTGAAGGCGACCACGGCAGCCGCAGTGACCTTCGCCCCACGACTGGGCCTTTCATGTTGGGCTATGGGCTGCGGCCGCGTGCTCGGTACGTCTGGGATCATTTCTTCAGCTGTGTCCACCTCGGGAACCAACTCTAGCGCGGGTCCCGGCTCGAGATCCACCGCACGACTCAGGAACTCCCGCACGTCAGTCAATTTCCCCCTCAGAGCTGCCGCTGCAGCCATAGCCGGGCTCAGAAGGTGCGTACGGCTCCTCGGACCTTGGCGTCCCTCGAAGTTGCGATTCGACGTGCTCGCGCAGCGCTCCTCGGGACCTAGCGTATCCGCCAGGCCGCAGCACAATGAGCATCCAGGCTCCCGCCAGTCGAACCCCGCCCTGGTGAAGACGGCATCCAGCCCTTCTGCCTCTGCACGCGCTTTGATGAGGCCCGAGCCCGGGACGACCATCGCGTGCACGCCGTCGGGAACGCGTGCGTCGGGACCTGCCGCACGCACTACCCTTGCTGCTTCGCGCAAATCCTCGATGCGTCCGTTCGTGCAGGAGCCGATGAACACCTTGCCGATAGCGATGTCTTGCATCGGCATGTTCGGCGCGAGACCCATGTACGCCAGTGCACGCTCGATATACCGCTGCTTATCGATGTCGGCGCAGTGCGCAGGGTCAGGCGTTGACCCAAGGATGGGCACAACGTCTTGCGGGGAAGTCCCCCAGGTAACCGTCGGACCGATATCCTCCGCATGGATGGCAACCTCGATGTCGAACCGCGCTTCCTCGTCGCTCCGGAGCGTCTGCCAGTACTTCACCGCGCGGTCCCACTCCTCGCCTTCGATGGTCACGCGCATGTTACGCGATTTGGTGAGGGCGAGGCACTGGGTCGCGAGGACGTGCTCGACTGCGGACGTCCCGATGCCGAAGGCGAGGCTACCGAAGGCGCCGTGCGCTGCATGCGTGTCAGGTAGGTAGAGCCCACTTAGGTCGGTGTGGCACTCACTCGTTGTGTGCGAGTCTCCGCAGACAATGGTAGTGCCGGGCAGCTGGGAGGCCATGAGCAAGACCGAATAGGGAAACCATTGCATATTAACCTGCGTACCGTGAACCCCTGCTCAGGTCCGATGACGTGCACGATACCTGACGTACATTGACTTGTTAGACTGCAGACTTGCCTGCACACACACCAGCACTGGCCTTGTCGTCTGTCCGTTACTCCGGAGTACGGTAGCCCAAAATCGGCAACGTTCTGCTCCAGCGCCTGACATTGCGCAAGGGCCTCTGGGTCCTTGATGTACGCGCTCAGCGAGCGGAAGGACTTGCGCGTTGCGGTTCTGCGTCGGACGTTTAGAAGGAGAATGGCGTTGAGTCGTATCTCGGACAAACAAATCTCAGGCTTACGGAGTGTTATGGTCCACAGTCGCCAGGGTACAGTCTGGGCGACGGACGCGACGTCCAGTCAAGCGCCTGCAGGGGGAGGGTTCAACATAGTACGGATGGGCTCCGTGGTCGCGACGAGCACTTACAGCCCTTCGAACGCCTGAGGGCTGGTGACTTCGTGCACAAGATGGCTATGTATGGGCGGGCCGTCAACCTCGTTTCTACCGCAGTTCCAATTCCCGTGTGACGGACGTACCGGTCAATGTATATGATCGATGTCCCGTCTTCGAGTTGTTCGCTGCGGTACACAAATTGAGTTTTAGAAGGCTGCAAATTGAGATCAAGTACTCACACCTCATGGACATCCCAAAGCTTGTCATACAAAGTGCGTTTCTTCTCCAGCGCCATCGTAGTGAGTGCCACACGCGCTTGAAGAGCGAGAAGTACCAGCGGGTACTGGGAGCCTCACGGGAGCTTATACTATTTGCGAGTAGTCATCATCTAGTGTGATAGGTCAGATTAGAATGGCCGCCGCGTGCGCAGAGAATCCTCCGACATGGGCTCGCAGCTTAGAAGGCCGCACGTATCGCGTTCGGATTGTCGAACGCGCAATAGCGCGTCTGATGAGCTTACCTCCGATCTCTATGGAGGAAGCACAGCTGGAGAAGGCCAGGGCGATCAGTATCATACTCCTCTATCATTCTACGATTCCGAGCTCATCCACAGTCGCTGGAGGCCGTTCGGCGGTAGCAATGGAGCGCGGTCTCGACGATTCTCTGGGGTCCTCTGAATCACAACGCGTAAGTGTGTGGGTCGCTTACTTAACATTCTCTGCTCGACCGTACTCCTCGCGTTAATAATCATACTAGAGGAGGCCCGGAAGGGCCCGGAGACAAGCAGGATGTGGAGACATCACAAAAGCTGGCAGCCATGGATGTTTTGCAGAAGAACTTTGCGACCTCCAGGCTCCAGATGCCGATGTTGAAAAGAGGGAGGAAAGACAGAAAACGAATGACACGTGGCCGTCGAAGCAGACGAGCCATGTCACAAGTCTATCACACTGAGTCACTGACTGCAAATGTCACGCAGTTACGTAACTCGTGGCCCAGTACTTGCGAGGCTTTCGACTTGCGCCTGTGATGCTGATGCGAACATCGCAACCAGAGGAGACTGAGAAATGAATTCTGTGAACCATCCCCAACCTTGTCTGTATGCACATCGTAGCTGTGCGTAGCGTACAACACAAATCACCGGCAAACTCTCTGGCGAATCAAGCATGACCGCAAGGTCAGCCGTGGCCGCGTCACTACAGAGTCACCGTACGGATATCTGAGTGGTATTAAATCACCGCCTGTCCTCTCTTGCCCAGAAGAACATGCAAAAACATTCAAAGCCTCCCTCGAGCAGTATGAGGAGCACTCACGTGACATGTTACAAGGATCTTACGGATAGCTTCTGCAACGAGCCCTGGGCTCTGCTGAGGGGCCTATACGTTGAAGGCCTGATCAGGGACTAGCTTCGCGGAGGACGCGGGACGCTCACCATATGACCCGTCCTCGGTAGAACCGTCACAGATGCCATGCATCTACCCTCCTCGCGGTCACACAACTTCTCCTGGACAGCCCTAGTGCTACGAGGAACCATCAGCCCATGCGTCGTTTCGTGCGGACCAAAGGTTGGTAGCATACGCAGCGCTCTGCAGGTTCTCTTCTCCCAAGACGACATGGACAGGTAGCGAGGAACATATTTGCGAGAGCCGTTCCAGTGCTTCATAGCCTTCGCCGACATCAGCATACGCCTCTCCTTCCAGTTGCCTCGGATAAGCGAGCGTCACAGCCCCGATCGACTTTCCATCAGGCTTCGCCGATGCGAGCCCGTATCGCTGGCAATGGACTGGACTCAGAGGAACAGATGAGACCGAGTGTCGTGTGAGACGCGCACCACGTAGAGGTCTAGCGCATGAGCGTCCCAAGTCTTCCATACGCCTTTGGCCTTGAAATACTCCAGGGCTTTGGTGCGGCTCGCCCAAGTGTCGCGCCTGCGCAAACCCGCTTGGCTCGTCGCTTCTATGGACGCTCGTAGTTCAGGACTCGCTGCCAGAAGGTCGGCGGGGACCATCCACGGCTCCACAAGGATGATGGACGAAACGGGGATGTCGCCTAGAGACGGGCGATACGCAGTTGACAGGACTCTGTGGGACGAATCAATCAGTCGATCTAGGACACAAGGAAACTACGCATCGACTCACGTCCCAATGGAACCCGCCGAGTGGCCGATCAGCACCAGCTTCGCGCGCGGTGAGGTGTGCATGAGCCCAGACCGGGCGAGGGAGAGGATCGCGCCACCATACGAGCGACATGCTGTGCAAAGGCGTAAGGGGCGAGCAAACGGGAAACGTAGCGCTTGCGGGTGTACTCACAGGCTCTGCCAGCTCGTAATGCCGATGCGGACACGTCTTTGTTCAATGCAGCGCTCTCTCCGTGATCCGGGCAGTCCACTGTCCATATTTCGGCTATGTTTGGGCTGCGCCCGTCGCGGTTCTGCAGCTCGAATAGACGAGAGATGACCGGTTCCCAAGTCTCCTTGTCTGGAAGATAAACCATATGAGATGGCACGGAATGGCATCCAGATGACAGGTGAATACGCACGATAAGCTAGCGCATGCGCAAAAACGAGGACGTACTCATCACCAGAGCGAGGCAGGCTCGAGGCGACCGTGTCGGCCCGTGAGGAGTGTGTGCCTTGCAGAGACGTGTATCGTTTCGCGAACGTGGCTAGAGGCTGTTCTACGTGACAAAGAGACACTGTGCGTCTCAACACTGAATGTGTCCATGTCGGCCACAGGATTATGCTGTGGGGTTGAGGCTTCTTCGAGCAGAAAGGGCGGAAACTCAACTGACAGGGAGATGCACGTTTCCCGTGTCGTAAAAGTGCATCGAGGTCTTTCAGCGCTGATCTATGCATCGAAGGGAGTAGTGAGATAGGGGATGGCCGGAAGCAGATGCCAATGCCCATGGTGCATACTCTGTGCATGCAACACTTTTGAAGCACAGATTGCGCATGAGAAGAGTGATACCAGCTCCGTTGGTGTGTCACAAAGGAAAGGAGCAGACGACTTGCAGACGACCGCCATGTCAACTTGTCAAATAGGCGCTCAATTAGTAAGCGCCGCGCTCTCTGGGGCCTGGGCGACGTGTGCACTGTGATGCGCTACTGCCAATTGAGATCCTCCTTCCGCCCATTATGTACCGATGCGAATCTCGTTCCTAACCGCGATCTTGAGCCGAAATCGTGAGTGAGGCTCGCGGCAGTTGAACCTACGCAAGGAGCCTGATATATGCAATTTCCCGGTAATACATTGGTAAACAACCTGAACATACATATGGGTGTTAGCGTACATCGCTTGCTTCCGCCTAGGCCGTTGTTCCCTGTACTCACGGAGGAACAACTTCAGGGTCGTTTTTCTGCGTTACCAACGGCTCAGCGTTCGCCTACGCTTCCTCCTCCGGCTCGATAATATCCAAGTCTTTCGCCACGTCCTGCCACGCCTCCATGTCCTTCGCGAGCCGCTCCGCATGCGTGCGCGCATTGAGGTACGTCGCGTTCCCCAGCAGCAGCCAGAACGGGAGCTCCCGGCCCGCCGCGACGCCCTCCCCGCGGGCGACGTCGACGATGACCTCGACCGCGCGGTCCGTGTCGCCCTTCGCCTTGTGCCAGAGCTTGTTGAACCTCGCGAGCTCCTCCGTGCGCATCGTGTCGTACATCGGGACGTGGTGGTTCTGCACGTACGGCCCGAGGTGCAGCTTCTCCGTGCGGAAGTGGCCCGGCGCGACGAGCAGGACCTTCACGTTGAAGCGCGAGACCTCGGCGGCGAGCGTCTCGCTGTAGGCTGGACAAGAGGTGAGTTGCGGCTCATGAATGGAAGAGAGAGTGGGACGTGCCGTGAATAGCGGCTTTGGAGGCGATGTAGTAGCCGGTCATCTGGAAGGTATGTCAGTTTTCAATCCCTGAGCGTACGAACGACCGTCACGCACCACCGCGTCAGGTTTCCACACAGATCTACTCCCAAAGAATATGACCAACCCGGACCTTCGTTCACGCATGTAAGGCAATACCGCATGCGTAACATTGATCTGCCCAAAGAAGTTGACATTGAACTGCGCCAGCGCCATCGTTGAACTAGTAACCTCTGTCAGCATCTCTCAGTCCCATCAAAAGCGCACCAACGCACCCGCCCTCCTCGAGCAGGCCCTTCGGCGCGTTCCCCGCGTTGTTCACGAGCACGTCCACGCGGCCCCACACGCGCACCGCGTCGTCCAACTTCACGCGGATGCTCGCCTCCGGCTCCGTTACGTCCAGCTCGACGATGTGCAGTCGCGCGCGTGCCGCGTCGTCGAGCTCGAGCGGGAAGTCCTCCCGCGCCCGCACGGTCGCTATCGCGTAGTCCCCGCGCGCGAGTACCGCGCGCACGAGGCGCTTGCCGAAGCCAGAAGAGGTGCCTACCGGAGGTGGTCAGTGCGCGATCACTGCCAACGTACGGAAGTCGCGACGCAGTACGTACCGGTGATGAACCAGACCTTCTGGTTCTCTGGTGAAGTGCCATTGCCATCGGACATTGTGCACGGTACGCTGCTCCCACAAACGCGGTCGAGGAGGATAGCTGGGGTATGGCGGCCTGCTTAAGTTGAGGTGCCTTCGAGGGCCCGGCGATGGGCGCGCGTCGTCGATGCAAGTGACCTGCGATCATGATCAGCTTCGCGGTGTTGGGAGGCACTGCCAGCGACCGCTATCGTTCTTCGTGCTCATCTCCTTCTCAACGATTCTTTCAGATAGGTCATAGATAAGGGAAATACATCCCGGGTCGGAGGACGAGAGGGGCGCTACGCTCAGGCTGAGTGGGAAATTCTCTCCCGAGTCTGGTCCCCGGTGTCTCACCCATGCGCTAGGACGTCACTGGCACAGAGCGCATGCAGGGCACCACGCTACTGCAATTGAGCCCGTGCCTTCTGCACCACCAAGTGGGAACGTCGAGGGTCTCATGAGTACAAGTTCTAGCGCGCACTCTCGTGATTCCAACCCCCGGGCAGTTGAATACAGTTTCGGCGGCTCTGTATCCTCCGCAACTGCGCGATCAAATGAATACGTTGGCTGTTCTCATAGCTATGCATTGCCGTAGGTTGTATCTTAGCAAAGCTGCGAGAACATCGGTGCTCCCATGAAACAGGAAACACAGTCGCGGCCTAGTAGTACTCACGTTCGAGAAGAGCCGTTCATCCAGCAGCGATGATCGCGACGACATACTCTCACCTCGCCTTGTTCTACTTACAGATGTCCCAGAGATGCTCCGTCTTCTCGTCGCGGTGTCGCTCTCAGGCGGGCAATAGATGTGACCGTCAACAATCTATGGATGGCCAGAACAAGGACAGGCCCGCTGCGGCTGAGCCATATGCAGACTGATGAACTGTCTGTTCGTACTGACCCCACGTAAACTGGTGTCTCTGTATCTCTCGGTGCGGTTAGAGCACCGAGCAATCGACACAATTTGCGGCGGTTCCAGTCAGGAACACTTAGAGAACCTGTGATGGCGGATTGGGATCTCACCTCGATGTCATCGTTCGATCAGACGTCCACCGAGGCGATGTACTGTGAGCTCGCCAGACTGTCATTCATTGACCCCCGGAGCAGGAACCTTCGCGGCCGCCGTGTGGCATCTGAGTGTATGTGGCAGATTGTCAGTCCTCATTGCGGTTCAGTAAATGAGAGAACAGGTCGGAGAGGTTGACGTACGTGAGATAGCGACATCGTCGCCCACTGGCAGGGATTTTGCCCACGGATACAATATTGCATCGTGGTGAGGGAAAACTGGCCAGAGAACAGAGGAGGCTGTTCCCTATCGTCCTGAAAGGCGCGATCCAACAGCGAGTGAATGGGCATAGCCATTCGTTCATTCATCACGATGTTTCCTCGGGTTACAATTTGCGAGTAGTTGATGATCGGAGAAGCAAAACAAGACTTAGTGCCAGAGAAGTGCATATGATGTTGCGGCGCATCGTAGAAATCGTACACAGTGGCTGCAACAGCGATGAGGCCAACAAATCGCTTTCCTTAACGTTACCGCCGCAGTTCAATCCGCTCTACTGTGCGTCCTGGTCTGACCTGCCGCATCGATCGTTCATATCAAGCACCGTACTCACAGTATGAGGCACATACCTATCACAGCTGACTCTGTGATCTCAATCGGAGGAGGCAGATACAAGCGGATCCTGTTGGTCACTGCAGTTGTCCAAAGGTCCCGGACCACCGCGCGACTGCCCTTCCGGTGCCGACACTAATCTCCGTTGCACTCGGCATGATTAGAACCATTCTCCGAGCAACTCCGCTGCAACGCCTTGCAGTTGAAGGACACCTGTCCATCAGTGGGGAGGCCTGATCCCGAGCTTGACGTTTTGTCCGGACGCGCCAGCCCCCGCCTTGTCTGGATGGCAACAGACCTCTGGCCATGTTCGCGCTGCGGGATGAGTCCGGACTGGGGATGAGGCCTCACAGCATGCACCCTCTAAAGCCCTCCGCGACCAAGCACGGGCACTTCACGCACATCACGAATCGGAACTCCTCGACGTCCGGACGTGCATGAGGCCTCCGCCTGCCTGACACCTACTTTTGTCCGGATGGGATGAGGCCCGAAGCCACCGTTCGCGCGATCTTTGTCCGGATGAGGATCAGGCATCCCCACCAATTGTCGGGGTCCTGCAGTTGGTCGAGCTACACGGATCTAGCTGCAACACGCGTGTGCCGTAACAATCGACGAAGTCTTGATTACGTGGCTTCACGGTGTGATCGGGGCTGCAGAGGCAGAACGGTCGATGCGTCAGATGGCGCTGAGAAGATTGAGAAGAAGATGTGCTTCGCGGGATTCTACAAGGTTGATGGTCAGTGACATGGTGGACCCGGACAAAGCCTGAGCCATGGCGCAGGAACGGCCTAGACTCAGACACATTTCGAAACATTGACAACTTGAGAAGGTGATGGGGACGGTAGAGGTAACCTGCAACGCTCTTCGCTGGGACTTGAAGGTATTATCGGTCCACTGTCATGAGTGAGTACATACATACATTTTGAATACTAATCAGACTACGCGCCGTGTATAGCGTCTCCGCAAAGTATGCACTTGCGCTGGCTGATCGGACAGCTCCGACGGCCGCGGTCGGCCACATGTATGGGGGCGGTGGTGAATTAAACATCAAGTGAGACACCGGAGCCTTTGTGGCGTTGGCTACTCTCCGGGTCAACGCGCCTAGTACATTGAATAGCTAGTGTGTGACTCAGCTTATCCCCGTTCCAGTCGCCACGCAGTGATGAGTAATTCAATGGGATTACCGCCTAAATGGGTGCTGCAAGTATCGACAGGTACGACTGTCGCGCGCGGGGCCCTATAGAGAATCCTCGAAGTGTGAGTCAATCGGATGGCTTGATACTTGGATCCCGCACTGACTGGGGCGCCGCGACTCACGACAACCATCTCAGCGTTGAGAATGAGATGGGCTGCGTTACGTGATAGTATAGATGGGTTAGCCCCCGGGGACGCGCGGGGCGCGCCGGAGTCAACCGTGACCCGTGACAACACTGACCGCAGATCCTCCTCGGAGTCCGCCAGGGGTGCCCCCCGCCCGCAAGGCGGACGGGCGCCCACCGCGTCTTAGCACCATTAGAGTTTGCTTGTTGCGGCATATAAATGCAGAGTTCATCATCATCATCATCCTCGGAGTCCGCCGGGTTCGCGCGGCGCGCGCTATTGACTTCCACATCCGAATTATCGGCCTGCACACCACTCTGCGCGCGTCGCTCGCAACTTCTCACCGGCCATAGGACAGCGAGGTGCACCGGAGGCTTCACTTCGCTGCGTATGATCAGTGCCGCTGCAAAGTCGGAGGAGGACAGGCGCCGCCAGACGTGCTGGTTCCCTGGGCTGCCATTGCTGGCGGTGTCTGTCGTCAGATGGTCGAGCGCACGCGGAGTCGAAGCCTGAATGCGACAGATCACTGATATAAGAAGTATTCCCGTCGATTGAGTGTCCTTTGCCTTCTGAATCTGTGCCCAGGCCATGACAGCGGTCGGCACGCTCTCCTGCTGAATCCGCACCGTTCCGTCTCTGCCGCTCCCGCCACCAGATAGCGACTGTCTACTGCTCCTTGATACGTCCTTGATGTGGAGCTGTATACGGCGCAATTATATAGTATCTGCGTGGCCGACTGTCTAGCACTCAGGACCCGTTTTGGAACGTCCGCCGTCGTCTGCGAGACCTGTTCACAGCGCGTTGTACAGTACACTAGCGCACGCGGCACCATCATGGGTACAGACCTCAACAAAACTGTAGGCGCGCTCCTCATTGGGACGCTGCTCACTACGGCGTGTGTATCCGCGCGAGCATTGTTTGATCTATCGCTAACATGGCTTCAGAGGGTTTGGGATTACGACTATGCAAACCTACCTATGGTACCGCAACTATCCCAGGGATCCACGGATGATTCGCATGGTGGTACGTCTTGGTCTTGAAAGCAAGTGCGAGACGCGATACTCATATATGTTTTGTGCAGGTCTGGTCGCTCTTGTGAGTCTCCGAGGGACATTTGATTTATGTATGCTGATGCCGTCGTTACAGCGTACTCGATGTATTTCATATCACCTTGAGCATGCACGTCATTTACTACTACCTCATTCTCAACTACAACAATCCTCCTGCCCTTCAATTATCCGTGTGGTAAGTCACTGCAGTGGCGACCACGTCTCCTCTGCTTTTCTGACAGCCGATTCAGGAGTTTCGATGTAAGAATGTCCCTGTATAATTTGTGCACTCTCCTTCTCACAGTTCACCCGCAACAAGGTTACTGTTGCAGTCACAGTGAGCAGCTCATACCAAGTCCAACCCGGTCGACGCTGACATTAGATTAGGCTGTCATCACCTGCATCTCACACGGGTGCGTACGCTCCATTCCTGGACTTCCAGTACACAGCTGAAATCCCGACGTACTAGCTTCTACGCCCGACGCGTCTTCATCCGTACGCCTTATCTGTTGCGTCGCTAGCACTGGCCATGCTATTGACATTTTGATTTTTTTTACCAGTGGGCAACCGTAACTGGTTCCTTCCGTTGATCATAGTACGCCTTATGCTTGCTATTACATTATGGTGGCTCATCGTCCGACCCACGCCAGGCTATCCTCTCGAGCATGCGACTGAGTAAGTTCCGTCACGATCTCAGCGCGCTCGCTTTCTGACCAGCCATCCAGTTTTTGGGTGTAGTGAGTAGCTCTCCCGTTGCTGCGAGGAAAAGCGAGCTGATGCGCCCTAGTTGTTACTGGGCGCATGTATGTCTTCATTTCCCCCAGCCGCTGTGATAATCATAACCGTCACCGACTTGAAATTGAACCAACAGGCTCGAAATCAAAGTCCTCGCGGAGCTGCCTCACCGAATTGGGGTGCGCCTTCGCCAACTTCTCATAGCTTCACCACCGGCTCATGTCTTTATCGTCACAGCCGCTCGTCGGGATCGGCATGGGTGCTGGAAGTCTGGCCGACTGGATCATCACCGGGTCGCTTGTGTTCTTCTTGCGCAGACACAGAACGGGGCTTGACGAGTGAGCTCGCATTTTCCAACATGGCGCAAAGACTTGGCATTGATGATTCCTCTTTCGCATCGCGCATCCAGTACCAACAATGTATGTCCTCCCCCAGACCCCCTGATTGGTGCTCACTGGTGTTACTATTCAGTTGCTGGACAAGTTGACGTATTGGACGGTCAACAACGGGCTCTTCACGAGGTCAGTCCACCATGCCCATGTTCCCGGCGCGGTCCGCATACTGAGATGTTGGTAGTATCGTCGGCGTGTGTGTCATCATCACAGTATGCAATCTTTCGTAAGTGCAGCGTTGTAACCCACTGATCCGGACGTCCTAGCTCCTCGCCATGCCCTACAACATGATCTACCTGGCGTTCCACCTGTTGCTCAGCAAGCGTACGTAACAGCATCGATCTCCTAGCACTCGACCACTTACTCACCAGCCCGAAATCTCAGTGTATGCGAACGCCCTACTCGCTACGTGCGTGTCTTCCCCTATCAGATGACTATATGCACCGCGGGGCTCACAGATTACCTGTCTTTCAGATTGAACTACCGGAAGGCACACCGCGGGCGCGGCATTGAAGAGACGACGCGCGGGCACCCGACATCCTCACTGCGCATTGCGCCCATGGACTCGACGCAATACTCGACACAGCATTCCATCAAGGTGCGCACCTCACAATCCCTCTCAGGTCCACACAGATGGAGCGGTCACGTGACGGGCCGACGATGACCCACAGATGCCGCCCATCGTGCACGTCATGACCGACACCGTGACAGACATTGCCGCGACGCAGAAAGATGATCCTCCGGTACGTCCCTGTCTTCACTTCCATGTGAACCGACCCTTGACCCCATTTCTTTGTGCTTCTCGGTGGATGCAGGAGAAGGACGATGCCCACGATGCGCAGTCGACAAACGACTCGAAAGTGTACCCCGACTTTGGCGACTCCAAATCGTTTGCAGACCGGGAGTAAAGTTTGCACTCTAGCTGTCCTTCTGCGGCTGTTAAGTTACCTCCGGGTCCCATATATCCGTCGTCTCGGTATCATCCGCTGCCAGGATGCTTGTGTTCTCCTATCCTACTTTTTGTCGAGCGTGTCTGCACTCTGGATTCATTCGGCATATAATCGCAGGAACTGTGACACGCGTGTGTAATTTGTCTCAATGTATGCTATACTTACGGAGCTATCGCGTTATCATTGCTAGACCCATTCTTTATTGAGTATATCGTTGACGACGTCCCACACACCAGTAGGGCTATTGCACGGCCGGGGCTATGATTCAGCATGTCTGCTTGCTGCCGCAGGAGGTACTCCATTCATATTAATATTGCCTTGATCTCAGGCAAGCACTTTCTTCATAACGACAATGCGTCGAAGATCCCGGGCCGAGCTTATTAGTGCGAAACCTGCACTAAGCACGGTTTCTTCGACTGAGCGCTGTCACGCTTCGCCCGACCGTCCTCGGAGCGACCACGGGCATATTATATTTGGGGGTCCACTGACCGTCGATCGAGTGCACTGATACCGTGAACTCGATCTAGCATGTTCAACGAGCGCCGTCACTGGATGGATCGCTCCGGACAGCTGTTCAAATGTTCGATATCGATGCCAGGCCTGTCAGGCAGGATGCACAACTGATCGTTCGTTATGACAGGCATGCGAAGGGCGCGACGACAGGGAGGTCGTTATAATGTATGCACGTGACGGTCATAGTGATTCTATCGAATCAACAAGGGCGCGTACACAGAGGGGGTCAATGTCTAGAGTTTCACCTACACGAACAAATCAATGATGAGTAATCGTACATTCTGAATCTGTCATTCTACAGTTCAATACCATCGGGAGCCACGTCCACGCCTAATCCACAATTGACAGCGGCGACCAATGCTGCCTTCAGCATCGAAGCCGTGATATCTGCGTCGGCGCCAATGCCCCACGCCCCCCTCTCATTCGCATGTGAAGAAATCCGCACGAACGCGACGTAGGCCCTGTCAGTCCCTTCCGAACAAGCCCTAGCGGTAGGCGGGGAGAGCTCGACCATGCAGAGTCGCAAGGAGGTTGCGAAATGGTCTCCCAGAGCCGCTAATAAACAGCTCAGCGCATCCCTGCCTTTCGAGCAGAGCAGCACTTGGGCACTGCGCAGCTCGACGGTCGCCTCCAACCGCAGGCCACCCTGAGCCGCATGGATTGTGAATGAGCAGAGCTGAATACCGCGACTCATGAGAGGAGCCTTTCCAGCTGTTGGTCCGGAGCAGTAGTGCGCGACGAAGCGAGCAGCGGTCTGCGCACTGGATGAAGTGTCCTTATCGGCGCAGAAACGTGCGAGTGTGTCGTGCATTGCGCCGGGGAGCGACATCTCGTAGTCTACCTCAAGGACCCGGAGGACGTCTTTCCACGACGCTATTCCGGCAGCCGGTGCCGCACCCAGGCCACCGCAGAGCGCCCTGTTGACAGCGCTGATGACGGCCAGGACGGCAGACCGAGGAGCGTCCGTATCCACGCTGACGCCCCAGGTGGTAAGCGAGGGCGAACGTTCTTCCTCGCGCTCGCTGAGAAGCACGAAAGAGGCGTGCGCCGGAGTGCCTTCGTTCACGGCGGCCGCGGTGTGCGCCTCCACTAGGCAGTAGTTTACGCCGAGCCGCTGGTGGAGCGTCTCGACGAAGGCGGAGGTGAGGTCCACGCCTTCGCCCTGCAGAGTGTACGTCGAGCCGTTGACGCTGACCACACAGGTGAAACCCACCGCGGGTGCACCGTTTGCAGGCTGCCCGTGCTCGGATACCGCGAGATCGACGAGAGACATCCACGGTTGCAAGTCGCATCCCGGGAAATGGTACGTCTCGCGGAAGGCCGCGACAATCTCGCCGGGAGCGAGCTCCGCGCCCGTGCTCTCTGGGCACGCCTTGCGTGTACATGTTGAGGGCGACGGCGACGAGGTCGACGTTGCCGGAGCGCTCGCCGTTCCCGAGGAGACATCCCTCGACGCGGTCGGCACCTGCGAGAAGCCCGAGCTCTGTGGCGGCTATGGCAGTTCCTGCGAAGATGGTGAGTTGAGGCAAAGGGCACCATGTGGACTGGGTTACCTCTGTCGTTGTGGCAATGCAGACTGACCATTATCTCGTCTCGGTTGTCCATGTGCGTACAGAAATACTCGATCTATATGTTGTTGTTATCGCACTGTCAACGATGAATGATGAGACGGGACATACCTGATCAGCATAATGATTTGGAGGTGCCGTCTCCACGGTGCTTGGTAGGTTGTAGATTATACGGTCGTCGCCCGGGCGGGCTAAACTCCACGCACGCTTCACAGCGGTGCATATTTCAACGACGTACTCTGGCTCTGTCTGGGAGAACGCCTCGACGCCATAGGCGAGTCTGAAGTGTGTTCCGTATCGTTCGCGATGCTCTAACGCGAGCTGGCGTACGACGATCGTATGACGAACGGCCATGTCGATGATCTCGTCTTTGCTCTTCCGGAAGACGACTTCCCGGAAGCAGGGCGCGGTGGAATTGAAGAGGCTGATGATGACATGGCGAGCTCCTGCGATGGCGTCGAATGTGCGATGAATTAGTTCAGCTCTGGCGGGCGTCATGACCTTTTGACGTGCCATTATTTCAGTAAAGCAACACCACAATAGTGCAAGTGGCCCTGACCTGAACCCAGACGTCGTCCGGAACCTCATTGTCGTCGATCAGACGGCGCACAAAGTCAAACTCCGTGTCGCTCGCGGCCGGGTAGCCGATTTCGATCTCTTTGAAGTTGCACTTGAGCAGGTGGCGGAAGAAGCGCAGCTTCTGGTCGGCAGTCATGGGGCGCGCGAGTGCCTGGTTGCCGTCCCGCAGGTCGGTGGAGAGCCATACCGGGTGGCGGGTGATTCGCCGGTACGGCCATTGACGATGACCGACATCAATCGCGGCGTATGGTGCGTACTTCGTGCTGGGATCGGCGCTATAAAACCCGATGACTGTGAGCCTTTAGACCCTCGTGCGCGGAGAGACGTCGACGACATACAGCATCATCTTTGGCTACACGCTAGTCCAGGCAGGGGATGCAGCCTAAGTCCGCAGCTCTGTGCTCTGCTCTTATTCAAGCTGGCATGATATTTCCGACTTCGCGGTTGGCTAGCTCCATTGTCGGTGTTGGTTCCCAACACAAGTAGTCGACAGTGAGACGCTGATCTAAGAGACCGCAGAGTCGGAGGAATCCAACCCAATGAGCCTTGCCTCCGAAGTGAGCTCGAGCGTCCAAGTCGTTCTGATTGACGTGGCTGAACACCGCAGGATGCCGCAGTGTAGCATGATGCGAGGTAGACGACGAATCCGGGTGATGTCGCTGTCATCGTGGCCTGTAGTCAATATTCATTTCTGTCTTTCGCAAATTTCTTCCGAGTAGAGCCCTCGCCGCTCAGCCAAGAGTGGAAGGACTTCGCAGGCGGCGGAGAGTTCCGGCTACGTATGTAAATTTCGGAGACCTGTACAGTGGGAAGCACAAAGATTATCGGAGATCCATGCGAGCACTGACAGGCCGGATAAGCAGTCGCTGAGCGGGACGAATGCGCGCCGGCGCGTACTACCCGCCAAGTGAATGCATTTAGTAATACCCCAGCAGGAAGGCGTGTCGAGCTCTGTGATGCGTAACTTCTGTCGTTGTGCGAGGGCATGCGGAGAGCGAGAGGATAGCACCGGAAGAGTAGGAAAAAGGCCCGGGAGAGGTGTTCATTTCGTCTTACGTGAGGCGCCTGGCGTACGGTGTGAGGGAGGGAGAAGCGCACAGCGAAGTGGTGAGTCTCCGCGAATGCCAGATCAAGGCGAAACAGAATTGACCGAAAGTGGCAACCATGGAGACCGATAGAAGATTGTCACATGTCACAACTCAACTGAACGACTCCAATACCGTGACGTCTGTGACTGGGATTATCCTTTGTCCATCAGCGCTGCCTTCGTCTGCGTTCTTCCTGTATTCTAGCCTGCTGATTGACGCTACAGAACAACTCCTCTTGCAAGTGGAACGGTCCGGCTTACGTTTCGTGAGACCCCACACGACGGTCTCATGCGTTGGCACTTGGTCGGCACCCGTGGTGACCAAGGACTCGGATGCGGTAAACATGCCTCCATGCGAAGTAGGGTTCTGTGAAAAATACCCCGAGGACTTTCTTACATATGTAAGTTACATCACCCCGTGAAGGCTATTTCTTACACGTGTTATTAACACTTTTTCACATTTATTAACAAACAGTAACAAAGTGTTGTAAACATGTCTATAATGTGTTTCTTACCTTGTAAGTAATGTTTTGCGTGTTAAGAAGTGCTGTTCGAGCCAACCACACAGCGAAATAGGGCTCGCACACGCGCCTCATCTCGATGGCGATGATCTAGCAGTGCGTGGTGCAGATGGTGGACGGCCAAGGCAGTGTGGGGAAGGACCCGACTGAATATTCAGCAACTCGTGGAGGGCATCCACTACTAGTAGCCCGGATGGTGCAAGACACCATGCAGGGCTGCTGCCCAATGGCGTGACTAAATTGACATATCTTAGTGGAGTATCGAGTAGCGAGAATGTATGTCACTCCTGCTCGTGATATGGGTGTGTACTATTCCATTTATTGTGCTCGTAATTCGTCTACTAATGTTTGGGGGTGGTGCCAGTGGGGAAAGCCCATTTGTCAGCTCAGCATCACAGGAACTCACAGTATTTTTCGCGGGGCCATTGAGCTCAGGTTTGCAGTCGCCGCAGATACTGTAAGAAGAATGAGCTTCGGTGTCTTCCAAGTCCCGGCGCCTCAGCCACCGTTCGACCGCCATCTGGCATCATGCTTGTCCCGGCGGTCACTCCCGACTCACAAGTAAGTATCCATCATGTACGGCAAGGTTATCTATATGGATATGAGCCCTGTGCATGCTTCCCCGGTATCCCACAGGGCCTGGACAGTGGTACAGACCCTCCTTGCTTTTCTTACATTTCTTACATGGGGATTTCGGCCCGCCGCCGGGGGCGTGTTAATAACATGTTATTAACATGTTATTAACACGACTTATTTACAGTGTATATTAATGAGGGCTTTTTCACAGAACCCTAATGCGAAGGTTCGTCGTGCGATAACACTGCGACGCAACTTCACGGTAAGTACGCGCTCCTAGCTGCGGGTGGATAGCTCATCACCCTCCTCATAGACTCCGCTATCAGGTGTCCTCCACTGAGCCTGGCCGCTCCCCTTCCCAGTGTCTAATTCCCCTGATGAATGCGAACGACTGAATTGCTGGGTTACCTGGTTCGTCTGCCAGGGCAGTATGTGGGAACGCGAATGGTTGCTGCACGGTAGCCCGGCTCGTTGATGCGGGTTGCTCACTCCAACATTGGCGACGTGGCCGGGGGCTCTCGAAAGTCGCCAACGTCCGCTATCTTGTCAGTTGAGGGGTACTCCCATCATCCCGTGCAGAGACTCGCTCGCGCCACTGCTCCGTCCCTGACAGGTGGTGGATCGCCGAATAGATGGGTGGGAAGCAATTTGCGGGCTGCCGTGCAAGGTTCAATACCAGCCAGGATCATAAAGGAACAGCTCATCAGCTTCTATCGGGCGTTGTCCCACCCGCGACTCGGAGAGAGCAGCCACCATGCCAGGGTCTCCCGTTGACGAGAAGGAGAAGGATGCGAGTTGTGAATCGCATCAGCTCCCGTATGCTGCCTCGTCCGCAGTTGACCCTCGCCGTGTGTTGCGCAAGCTTGACAGACATCTCCTTCCCTTCGTGTCGGCCCTCTATCTCTTATCCTTCCTGTAAGTCAGCTCGCGTTGATAGAGGAGAAAATTTTCGTGACCATGTTTACGACGTGTACCAGCGATCGCACTAACATCGGTTCGTCTGTGTTAAATAAAACTGTTTTTGGCGATTGACATTCTTTATATGTTAGGAAATGCCAAGGTCGCCGGGTTAACAACAGATCTGCATCTGACAGGCCTGCAATACAACCTATGTTCTGCGATTTTCTTCGTGCGTAGCATCTGGGATCCTCATCTCCACTTTGTGACAATATCTTGTCTTAGCTGCCATATACGTTCTTTGAGGTGCCATCGTGAGTTGTGCATCCTATGGTGCCGAAAGACGACGGTCGCCTAACCACGACCACATAGCAACATGGCGATGAAAGTGCTCAAGCCCTCTCGATGGAGTAAGCCCGTATTCAATCTAGCGAAGCTTCGGAAGCTGATCACTCTCTAGTCCCCTTCATCATGGTTTGCTGGGGAATCGTCATGCTCTCCATGGCTTTCGTGGAGAGCTTCTCCGGATTGATAGCGTGCGCACCTCCCTTTCCTTCCCCCAATCATAGCGTGAAAGCGACGCGCCTCATACAGGGCACGCATATTTCTCGGCTTTACCGAGGTACACACTACCGCATTGCCAAACGCTCGCACTCACTGACACTCATGTAGTCTGGTTTGTTTCCGGGCGTGACGTTCTACCTGTGCCTCTGGTACCCAAGAGCCGCACAAGCTCAACGCGTGTCCATTTTCTTGTCTGCGGCGACGGTCGCAGGTAGGTGTCCCTGATATGGTGGATTCTCTGTGGTTCACAGTTGGATAGGCGCGTTCGGTGGTATACTCGCTTTCGGTATCGAAAGAATGAAGGGGTGAGTAGCGTAAAATGCACTCCAGCCCGGTTACTAATACGATTTCTGCTGTAGTATTGGTGGGCTGGCTGGTTGGTCGTGGATCGTAAGTGCCCAGAACAGCAGTATCCTTCGCCTACTAACCAGACTCTAGTTCTTGTTAGAAGGATTGAGTGCGTGTCTGGCATAGCTCTCAGCACTCTTGACTCACTTCTCGCTAGTCACCGTCATTGTCGCCGCTCTCTCCTACTTTTTCATGTATGATGTAAGTCTTCGCCAGATGTATCGCCTCCGTATATCGGAGCTCGAATACAATCACGAATATAGGACCCGGAGACTGCACCGTTCCTCACGGCGGATGAGCGAGAATGGCTCGTGAACACAATCAAGGAGGATACCGCCGGCCTCGCCAAGACATTCCAATGGAAGTTCCTCGGACAGGCGCTCAAGGACCCTCACACCTACCTCTACATGCTCCTCTACCTCTTGTGCGCCCAAATTCTCCTTCATCCGGGCACGCCTGACCCCTCTCACACAGCTCGGCGCTCCCTGCGTACGCCTTCGCACTCTTCCTCCCTACGATCATCACCGGCCTCGGCTACTCCGCCGCGCACGCGCAGCTGCTCACCATCCCGCCTTATGTCGCAGGGTGCATCGTCACGGTCGCGTTCGGTGTGCTGTCCGACCGCTGGACGATGCGCGGGCCGTTCGTGCTCATCGGGGCGCTGCTGGGGCTGACCGGTTACGTAATCCTCTTCGCGACGCGGGAGGCGGTCGTCGGCTACATCGGTACGATCATCGCATCGTGCGGCCTGTTCCCCGCCGCGGCGTGCGTGCTCGCTTGGACGGGCGGGAACGTCGGGGGCGACGTGAAGCGTGGCGTCGTGATTGCGATGACGATCGGGTTGGGTAATCTCGGCGGGTGAGCGCGCTGTTCGTGTGCGCCGCGGGCGGGGCTCACGGGTTATAACAGGTTCGCGTCGTCGTTCATCTACCGCGCCCAGGACAGCCCGCGATACCACCCCGGGCATGCCACAAACATCAGCTGCCTTGCCATCGCGTGAGTTCACCCTGTGCAGCTGTCCTTGGTGACCGATTACTGAAAGACTGCCTCTGCTTTTCTAGGGCGGTGCTCAGTGCGATCGGGATGCTAGAGTTCCACAAGCTGAATAAGCAGAAACAGCTGCAACGAGAGAAAGAGGGTATCACTGAGGACCAAATGGACAAGTTCCGTGAGATGGGTGACCAGTCGCCCTTATATAGGTGAGTGTTGAGTGTTGTCTGCGTGTATAGTTACCCTTGGACACCCACCGTCTTTGTCCACGTAGGTATACATTATAGGTGGTTTTTCAGGTACCTCGCCTCATCTATTATATGTAATTTCGTCGTCGAACGGTTTCTAGCGCAGGGTCCACTGTCCCAATTCAATGTTGGTTTGCCGGAGAGCAGATATCCGAACACCGTGTTCAACTCACAGACAGCGCTGATGCGTGGAGTGATTTAGCTTAGGGGCCAAGAAGATTCATGGAACCATTCCTAAAGCTGTGGATACCCGACTCTGACTCCACGTATATTGTGGTATGGGCCCCTTGCGGAAATTCGCTCTCGTCTGCAGGTTGCCCCGTCCCCGAGCAACCTCCATTTGTACGTACAAGCCTTCCAACTTCACCAGATTAATGACACTTTGCTGCTCAATCCAATACGTCGCCCTTATACAGCCCTCGCAAGGCCCCACTGCTGTCACTCGTTCTAGTTCTGCTTGGGTTTGAACGCCCTCTGATCTAATACTGAGCTTTGTAGGGTACATGTGCGCGCAATACAAAAGTGATTGACACTGCAAAAGACCCCCGGAAGGAGAATAGCCCGTTGCACGCCAAACTACTATCTACTGTACGATCTCGTATAGGTAGGAGCCGGGGAAGATCTCTTGATCTCCACCTCGTGCCACCAGAATGGGGTCAGGTAGGTGATGTCGTTCTCGTCGGGCGCGTCAGCATCGCTGGTGAGCATGCCGACAATGCCGCCGCACCTCTCGAGGACGATGCCAGTGGCGCCAGAGTCTCCGGGAGCAGAGAAGGCACCCCTCGTCCTATCAAAGAGAGGCCAGCTACCTCGACCAACGTCTGATCGATGCCGTGCAGTCGTATTCGCTTGAGACGCGAGCCAACGATTCCCAGGGCGATGCTCGTGGCCAGTCCGTGCATCACCACACGGAAGCACTTGTGACTATTGACGTCGGGCTGCTGTGGCGAGCAGATCTCCTGGTCCTTCACGATGCCGTAGTACTGACACAGACCGTGGGGTAGTGGTAGCTGGTCTAGTTCTCGAGTCGGGAAAACATGATCTCGTAGTCACGGTCATCCGATGAGAGGTCATTAGGTGTGGGCAGAATACACAGCAACCACACCCTCCCATCATGCATGTCTTCCTGAGGGATAAATACTTCAATACAGCCATCGCGGACACAGTGTTTCATACAAACTATATATAGCAGGTAACCGGGCCACGATGCCCGTCCGCACAATGACGATCCACCTGCTACGGGTTCACCGCCTTTATACCAAATTTTGATCGTCAGGCATGAACCCGCTACGGGATCCAGCCTTCCGTCCGAGTGGCAGATCGGAGTACACCTTGCGATCGATATGAATCTGGGCTCCTCGTATCATCGGGCGTGAGCTGAGGAGGTATGGCGGACATGAGTTGCAATGACTAGATGAAGAAAACGACATGCGTGCGAGTTACCGCTCTTCGATGCAGAGAGCTCAATATCTTCGATCCCCCAACCGGTAGCGGGAGCCTCACGAAGCCAGTGACGAATATTGAGTCTTAAAGCACATTGTCAGGGTTTTTTCAATTGTCGGAAACGACTGAGCTTACACCGCGAGGAAGGAGTTTGTGTAGACTGAGAACCATTGTAATGTCAGTATTTCCAGTGAATTAGCAATCAGAGTGGATAAAATGCGCACTTTTGCCGCCCGGGAAGTAGAACAGTGCCCAGATGAGCTTGGTCGCACCGTCTTTGAATGTGCCAATGTACTATGACAAGAGCATTCTCAATGGACACATAGAACCCAGACATCACTATTGAGACTTACAGTCGCGAAGTGCAGGAATTGCATCAGGCTGCACGAACCATAGGTGAGTCATAGCGATCAGAAAGGACGAACATTGTACAAGACGTACGCAGTCAAGACTCCTCGCTGAATGGCGAACGCAACGAGCATTGTGATGAGTGAGTCGGTTCTATCATATCGCAGAAAGTCAGTGTGATGACGATAGCACGGTAATCCGGGAAGCGATCGAGTCGAAGTCAACCGAGAGAAACATCACGCACGCATGGAATCCCGTCCGCTTTCGCCTGAGAATGATCGTGAGAGCGATAGCAATATAGACATCCGTGACGACAGCAGTGACGGTCTGGATTGACCCAGGTATGTGTATACTATCCACATTCGCGGCGTGCGCAATATCGAGTGTGCTGCCGAGAACCATGTTGGACTCGTCCGTCACTGGCAGTTATAGGCATAAATATGAAGACCCACCAATAGTACGCGGAGACTGATCAGAGCAGATCAGTACGAGAACAATGCCATTGCAAAGCGGGACTAACCCAGTCCTCCACCTGTCGCGATGAGTAAGGAGATCAGTACGAACGCGCCCGTCAACGAGTTGCAGCCACGTACAAAATGATAGAAGTGCGAACAACACCTTTGTCACACAGGCATGAGACGTAGTCCCGCATCCCAAATAAACATACTTACCATCGACGTAGTGAGAACGACACGGGGCCATTTATTGGCCATGACTACATCCGCGGATCAGTCTCTGTACCGCATAGTGCGGATGCAAAGGACGCACACTGCCAGATAGAGGATATATAGTACCTTGAGGAGAGAGTGTTCAGCTATCATTGGCCTCAAGTTCTGCATGCTATCTCACAATTGTATGATTAAACTGATGAGGGCCTGTGAGAGCGCACATGGCAATCGGATGAGCATCGACGTAGAATAGACAGAAAGAACTGCCACGAACTGCGAGGCAATACTCGGCCTTGAACTTGGAGCATGTATGTCAGGCTGTCAGCCGACTAATCCGAGACCTAACACAAGATCTTACTATAGCTGAACTATTGGAAGGCGGTCAGTAAAACGCCACCGCTTATAGAAAATTGCCTCACTTTGTGGACTGTGTCACGCCCGCCAGGTCGGCATGGGAGCCGACGAGGTATGCCCACAGGAACTACGAATGTCACGGAATTAGACGAGATGGTGTAAGCACACGGGTCAGATCCTTACTTGCAAGTCGCAGCCAGTCCTCGCCGTGTCGAGTGTCCTGGTCAAGACCAGTTAGCCGCAAATATTCGCCTGAGGATTGATAGTAATCACCATGTTATTGCTACCTACAATGAATGCACGCTTATTAAGCAAGATTTAACGACGACGAATGGGTGCGGAGATTTACCAGAGCTCTAATGAAGAAACGGTCGCTGGGGTACTCATGATAGTAATACGCCGTTTGTGCCAGAGAGACACCATACAAACTGCCAGTGACATAATTATACTGTTGACGAGGACCAAGGAAGGTTTAAGCCACAGCTAAAGCACGTACAGCAGCTCGAAGGTAAGTCCAATGAAGATATACCCCACAGTCTGGTTGAGGATAGAATCGACATCGACAGGTCCGGTGGCCATGCTGATATCGCGACGGAAGACGAAAAAGCTGAAGGTGCGAAGCGCACTGACGAACCGGTACGTCACTACCACTTTATAGAGGGAGCTCTTGACCGATGAGGCGCGTGGATCATAGAATTTGGCCGCGGTTTGAGAGGGAGCAGCATGGATGTCGAACAAGTGCACGACTTTGGGCTACAAAGTGTTCATCTGTCGAGACAGTGTCAATTGAAATCGTGACGTGGGAAAACAGTATGTGCCCACGACTGGCTGTCAGGAAGAAGGACTCGCCGATATGTTAGTGGAAATCGCCGTGACTTGCAAGGCCGCCAAAGCTATAGTCCACCTCAACTGACCATAGCCCTCCGTAGCTATATCAACTACATACAAATGACCAAGGTAGCCTTGAAGGTCGCGCTAGCCCTCCTCCTGCTCCCTGCACGTCGCCCTTCATAGATTCTTCTTGCTGCTCCCCCGACTTCCTGCTGATGTTAGTGGCAGGAGATAGTGACACAGCCGAGTTGCTCGTTACTGTGCAGTGCGGGTGTATCACCTATGCGATGCCGTCCAAGGCACCACACGGGGCCGACATCATACCATATCGTTCCAACAAATCAGATGTACGTGCAAGGTTTGCTGGCCACCATTGGTGGCACTTCGACTGGGGGGTCTTATATGATTGCCGCAAAACAAGCCGAGCCTAGCCAATCTGAAAATTTGCCATGAATGTAAGAAGCCCACAGCAAAGAAAGAGATCTAGAACTCTAATATAGACCCTTAATCAGACGCAGCAACGCTACTCACGCGATGCTTACCGGGGTGCAAGAGCCAGTGCGGTCGCGTAGCCAGTCGAGTTCATGGTGATATTGTAAGACTACACTACAAACATACCGTCACTGTGACACGCGCGTACGACTCCAGGTGTGCGGCTTCGCCTCACCCGCATTGGCAACGTGTATCGTTTCGGTGACATACGAGCCTTGACAGATATGGAGGAAGGTGTCGACTAAGACTTCAGTGACACGTCTCACTAGGAATATATCAACACAGAATCATACAGAGAATTGGAGTGTAGAATGCGCGGAGCCAGTGCGAAGTTGCGATAGATCGGTCTAGGGTCAATGACCTCGTGTATCATGCCCTAGACAGCTCAGGGGAAGATAGAAGTCACGGTGAAGAATAGCTCGAGACCACAAAGGGACTCAGGGAGAAGCTCTATAACATCGCATTCCTCGCAGAAACATTCGCTCAAGACCCCATCTAGCTGTGCACAATGTCGACGGCGCTGTCTACGAACGTGTGCGGCTGAGTACTATCATGACAGTGATGGGATGCTCAGCCTTGCCCTTGTAATGACTGCGAGCTGATACACACGAAAGTTTGGTATACACACGTAATGATCTCTGCTCGTTGCGCCGCATTCCAGGTACCCTGCTGGCACAGCGCAGAGATTAATCGTATCAAAAAACGGGAGGACAAAAGTAAATCTAGCCCCTGGTCACCGCACCAATGCAAACGTGACACTTACATCGCAGATATTGCGATGTATCAGAACGACGGCAGCAGAGATATGAACGGTGGCGCAGTATAACGAAAAGTATGGTGCATTGCGCCGAGTTCTGGACGACACCGTCGAGAAAGTGGTGCCAGAGAATCTTGGACTCAGCAGAATGGCAGAGGGGGAGGGACGAGTCGGCAGATACCGGGTGCCCGTCTGTCGCGAAGGAGAAAGAGGAGAGGGATACAAAAGGAACACCTCTCATTCTCCGAAGGGAGGACCGCTATCTCGACCGACGTCTCATCGATGCCGCACTGGCATTCGCTTTGGACGTGAGTGAACGATCCTAACCCGTTTACGCGACCCAGGGTGACGTGGCCAGGCACTTCTTCACCATGTGGAAGCGCTTTAAACCGTTGGCATCGAGCTGCCGCGGTGAGCGGATCTCCTTGTCCTCCGCAACGCCGGAGGGAGGACCATCGGGAGGGTAGGGATAGCTGGCCTGGTCTTCGGGGAACCATGATCTTGCAGTAGTCGTCCAGAGAGAAATTATCGGCCGTGGAGATACCTGTTGGCCGAGAACAGAGTACAATACCGTCGCTAGAGTTGGAAACGCACCGGCATAGACTTTGTCCTGGAACGAGTGACAGGCAGTCGTGTCCCCGTATAGCTCGGTCAGCGCCAGCCCCGGGCGAACTGGTGGGGTGCGTCGCCGTCGGCCAATTGCAACATAGAGGACAAAACTGACCGTGTGCACCTGCGGGTTTCTCCTAGACCTAGTGAATTCATTGCGAAGCTTGTTGATCTCTTCGTTCTTCTTCTTCGCCGTCCGCACATCCTCCTCGCCTCGGCGGGGTGGCAACCTTGTCGTTCCAGATGAGTCGATTGATCTAGCAAGGCTGCCAACCGTGCGTGTTAGCTGTAGCACGTACATGAGTTTGACATGTTCGTGCTGGCGAAAGCGGGAGGAGGACGGAGGACATGGGCAACGTTACAGAGCGAGGAGGCGAGGAGGCGCAGTTGGTGACTGCACCGTTGCCGTCGGCCCGTCGCGGACCGAGTCTAAGTACCCATTTTTCGTGCGGTTGTACTCTACGCGTTGGAAAGCAAATACACCTTCTACGCTGTCAGTAGGACACATTTTGCTCAGCCCAGTTCTAGATCCCTTCCGTACTTTGAGGACTGACGGACAGCGGTGGAAGCTGCAGCATCTACAACAATATTACACCCTTCCGTCACTCACGTCTTCCTGACGCCGCAGGATCATGCACGAGCCCATCTTTACATACAGATATCACGGATACAATGCTGAATACAGGCTAGGCATAACTTAGCAGACGGCGGGACTACAATGTCCGTCAACACAATGATGAACCACCTCCTACGAGTTCATCACTGTTGTAACAAATCGTGATCGTCAGGCTTGAAACATGCTGCGGGATCCAGCCTTCCGTCCGAGAGGCAGATCGGAGTATACCTCGCGATCGATGTGAATTTGGGCTCCTCGTATCATCGGGCGTGAGCTGAGGAGGTATGGCGGACATGAGTTGCAATGACTAGATGAAGAAAACGACATGCGTACGAGTTACCGCTCTTCGATGCGGGGAGTTCAATATCTTCGATCCTCCCGCGGCTAGCGGGAGCCTCACGAAGCCAGTGACGGATATTGAGTCTAAAAGCACATTGTCAGGGCCTTTTCGATTGTTGGACACGACTGAGCTCACACAGCGAGGAAGGAGTTCGTGTAGACTGAGAACCATTGTAATGTCAGAATTTCCAGTGAATTAGCAATCAGAATGGATGCAATGCGCACTTTTGCCGCCCGGGAAGTGGAATAGTGCCCAGATGAGCTTAGTTGCACCATCTTTGAATGTGCCGATGTACTGTGATAGTGCATCAATAATGGAGGCATGGGACCCAGACATCACCACAAATACATACAGTCGCGAAGTGCAGGAACTGCATCAAGCTGTGTGAAGCACCGGTCGGTGATAGTGACCAGAGTGAACCCAGGATATAGAGGACGCACGCAGTTAAGACACCTCGCTGAATAGCAAATGCAACGAGCATCGTGATGAGTGAGTCAGTTCTATGATAAAGCAGAGTCAGCGCGTTGATGGGAGCACGGTAATTCGGGGGAGCGATTGAGTTGAATTCAGCCAAGAGAAAGGATACACACCCATGGAATCCCGTCCGCTTCCCCCGCAGAATGATCGTGAGCGCGATCGCAATATAGACGTCCGTGACAACAGCGCTGACGGTCTGGATTGACGCAGGTATCTTCATATGATCGAGGGTAGCGGCGAGTGCAGGGTCGGGTGTGCTGTCGAGCGAACCGTGTCAGAGTCGCCTGTCAGGTCTACGCATAGCTATGAAGACTTACAAGTCGTATACGGACACTTATCGGAGCAGATCAGTACGAGAACGAAGGCTCGTCGTAACGCGGGACTTACCCAGTCCTCCACCTATCGTGGTGAGTTACGATCTCAGTAGGAGGGCGCTCCGCAATGAGTTGTAATCACGTACAAAACGATAGAAGTGCGAACAACACCTTTGTGATACGGGCGTGAAACATAGTCTAGCCTTCTACATAAACACACTCACCATCGACGTTGTGAGGACAATGCGGGGCCATTTAGCGGCCAAGACTACATCTGCATATCAGTCTATGTACTGCATAGTGCGGGCGCAAAGGACGCACACTGCCAGATCGACCATATATAGTACCTTGAAGAGATAGTGGTTAGCTATGAGTGGCGCCCAGTTCTGCATGCTCCCTCACAATTGGACAATCAACGTGATGAGGCCCTATGAAAGCGCAGGCAATAGGGATGAGCATCAACCTAGGATCGACAGAAAGCACCATCACGAACTGCGAGGAAGAATTCGGCCTGGGAGGATGCGCGTCAGCCAACTGATCCGAGACCGAACGGCGCAAGACCTCACTATAGCTGGCCTGTCGGAAGGCTGTTAGTAAAGCGGTTTCGCGCCTGATAGCAATTGACTCACTTTGTGAACTTCGTCATGCCTGCCAAGTTGGAATGCGAGTCGACGAGGTACGCCCAGAGGAACTACGAAGGTCACGGAATTATACGAAGCGATGTAATCATACAGGTCAAATCCTTACTTGCAAGTCGCAGCCCGTTCTCACCGTGTCGAGTGTCCTAGTCAAGACTGGTCAGTGAATAATGTTCATCTCAGGGAGCGTGGTATTTACCATACTATCGCTACCTACAACGGATACGCATCTGTCAAGCGAAGTGCAACGACCACGAATATGTAGGATGATTTACCAGAGCTCGAATGTAGAAACGATCGCCTGGGTACTCATGATAGTAGTACACTGTTTGTGCCAGAGAAACGCCATAGAAACTGCGAATGACATCAATATACTGTTGAAAAGGATCAACGAAGATACGCACAGCAGTTCGAAGGCAAGCCCAACGAAAATATACCCCACAGTCTGGTTCAGGATGGAATCGACATCCACAGGTCCGGTGGCCATGCTGATGTCGCGATGGAAGACGAACAAGCTGAAGGTACAAAAAACACCTCCTATGACTATATAGAGGGAATCCTTGACCAATGACGCGCGCGCGGATCATGCAGACTTGGCCCGTGGCCTGAGGGTAAGCAACATTGATGAATCAAGCGCGCGAGGAGTTAGGGAGCGTCCATCTGATTAGACAGCGTCGATTGAATGTTGATCATTCAGTGAGGGAGCTGCATGCGGTCTTGACAGAGAACGCAGAACCCGTCGATGCCCGCTGTCCGGGAAACGCTGTGACAGCTGAGCGTGTGCTGGACCTGGAACAGTGATGCAGCGAGCGGATAAGCCGCCCTGCTTGTCGCGCCGGTCGAGAGTTCGTTCAGGGCACGTCCCCTGCATCTGGGATGCTATGATAAGCATGAGGGAGAGGCACACTAGAGCGGAGGGCGTGTGGTCTGGAATGACAAACGGAGATTAGGACTGCGCGTCCTCCGTATCGAGTCCGATCATCGAAAGATCTCGCTCCTCCGACTTCCCCGGCACGAACCAGACATTTTGTAGATTGTAAGTCACCGGCGCGGCCCTTTGAAACATGTGCGCCCCGGGTGGTACGCCCAAGGCGATGCGGAGTGATTATTAAGCATGCTAAGCATTCAGTGGTCCACGGCTGGGACAACGAGTGGGGAGAAACCGTGTTCTTCCACACGATCAAAGGAGCGTAGCAAAGAAAGACTTACCCATTTTTTCGAGAGGCATCACCCTAGTGTCAGCGTGGCTTCGCAATTTTGGCATGCGAATCCGCCGCCCACAGTATGTCACCAGAATGGGCAGCGGATGGACGCCTAACCCAGAGGAGGTCACCGTGATAGCCCTGAGACCCGCAAGTAGAATCTTCTTTCCACGTCCCACCGTAGTGAGGGACTTGGATGATTATAGATCGTGGAGTACGAAAACGTGAGGACACTAGTACACCGGTGAACACTGCGGATTGCTGAGCATTAGGTGTAAGTGGATATCCAAAGAAAGACAAAGCATAGGTTAGGTCTCTGACTGACCGTGGCTACATATTTGACCCGTCGGTACGCGCTAGTCACTGGGTATTGCAAAATGTACGGGCATTGTAATCATTTCGGACGGCTAAAACACGATAATCAGTAGACGACGTGAGTGCGAAACACAGAGTATCGGCCAACACGACACCTGTGTTGGAGGATTGGTACGGTTCGAGAGTTCAGGTGTCACCACTGAATCAAGATCACGTCTACAAGAAGGACGTCTTTACGACTAGTCTATATGCCCTTCAGCGGCACTTGCATCGAATAGTGACAGGCACTCATCATTGGGAGAGGCCCTGGCTCCATCTTCACATCTGACAGTAGCTTTTCTTCGCCGAAGTGTTCTGGGAAACCAGAGGATTGACGTGGCAGTTGTGCCACTGGTCTCTTCGTACTCAGAGTCTTCCTGTTCCGCGCAGGTCCAAGTCTTGAGGATATTTCTTCGTTGGCCCACGAGGTTAGCCTGCAGTCTATTAGAAGCCATGATATTCTAGGTCATAGAGGTGAGAAGAACGGCTCCTGTCTTAGACACGTCGGTCTCTGATTATGTAAGAAAGGCCCTGCACCGAGTCCGACGACTTTGCCCGGGCTGCTGCCCAGCGCCGCTCCTCCTACTAAATGGATACCTCCTCCTCCTCTACCCGCAATTCGAGTCTAACGCGGGTTGCTCTGAACTCGAACCCGAACTCCTGACATAAAGCGGATCTCCTGCCACCGAAATCTTCTGAAAACGAGAAGACGAAGACTAGTGTGATATGGGGCGTTCTACTTATCCAAATTCCATTGCTCTGCGTCTCGCCCGCACTGCCAGCGGTGTTCAATTCCCTACATCCCCAGGTGCGACCCGGGGAGCTTCGAGGTGTCGCCGAGACATATCCAGGCACGTCGCTCGGCGCGCAAGCCCGAACAGTTACTTAGTCTCCGTTGCAGACCGTAAAAGCCGACCGAACAGTTGGTAAGGGCCAATCAGTGCGGTGTTAGTGATGATTTTGGGCAGCTCCCAAGTTCAGCAATCGCGCCAATCCCTCAGGCTGCGCTATCAACTCACCAATCCGGAACGAACAAAGCCAGCGTATCTCTCACGGCACATTGGATGAGGTTTGACAGTGAGTGAATGCCGCTTCCCTCCATAGACTGCTCACGCCTGTTGCCTGCTGCCTTTGGTCCGACCTTGGTCCGTCTGTGCATCGCCTTGAGGGCGTGATGCAGGCAGGGTAAGGTCAGGCTTCTGTGTATACATCGTGCGAGCTTTGTGTGGCAGGTGATAGATAGAAGCCTAGGACCCGCTGTGCGCGGTTACTTACATGTAGGCACAGAAGCCGCCGTTACAGATTACTTCCCGAACTGTTCGGCCAGTGAGGTCTGGAGCTGAGCGTGCCCACCGCCTTGTCCCGCGACCCCTGCAACATCCCAGTGATACGCTATTAAGAGCGGGCTCTTCGGGTCACATAAACAAGACTTCAACGACGACCTGGGCGGCTAATCTCCTCTTGTTTCCTCTCCTGACAACCCGATGTCGACGCCGCTCGCGTACACTCCCATTGAGGAGATCCCCCGAGTAGGTGCTCGCAGTAATGCACAAATGACCGTTAACTCACGAGGGTTTACTTAACTAGATCCGTGAGACTCTGAAACAGGGGTTCGCCACGGGCAAGTCTAGAGACGTCAAGTGGCGCAAGAAGCAAATCCTGCAGCTATGGCACCTCGTCGAGGACAACATTGACCTCATGCGCAAGGCGCTATTCGACGACCTCGGTCGTGCACCTGACGAGTCGGACGGGTGTGTTCCTAGTCATCGCTGACACGATCCGAGCTAATCTAGCGCGCATAGCACCGAGCTGAACTCGCTCATCCTCGAGATCAAGGCAGCGTATGACAACGTCGGGACATGGTCTCAGACAGAGAAGGCGTCATGGCACTATATGTGGTTCGCCATGTCGCCCGCAACGCGCATCGAGCCCAAGGGTGTTGTGCTCCTCATAACGCCTTTCAACTTTCCCCTGTATCTTCTCTTGGCACCTTTCGTGCGTATTCCTTCTGCTGCAACCTTGTGGTGTCTCTGATTTCTCGCTTGTGAACACAGGCAGCGGCGATCGCAGCTGGAAACGCATGCGTATTGAAGCCTTCAGAAGGCTCCACGGCGTGCGCGGCGCTCCTGACTGATCTCTTCCCGAAGTACATGGACCAGGAGTTCTTCCAGGTTGTGAACGGAGGCATACCCGAGACAACAAAGGTACGGGAATTCGCTCATACAGTCATCCGTAGCCATCTCATGGATTGCCTACAGCTCTTAGAATTGCAATGGGATCACAGTGAGTCACTCTTCCTGTCCTGTTGCACGAAGGAGAACTCTGAGCGCCACCCCCTATTCTCGTTCTCGATGCACAGTACTCTACACGGGTAAGAGCACTATCTTCTCAGTCTTTTCATACTCACCGACCCGTGTAGGTAACCAAACCGTAGCCAAGATCGTCTTAACCGCCGCAGCCCAGCATTTGACGCCGGTCACCCTGGAGGTGAGCTCCCACCACCTCGTCCTTCCCATCAAGCTGACGCTCCCAACAGCTTGGTGGTACGTATTTCTCGCAGTTACCACTAGATCTTGGCTTGGGGCTGAGGGTCCTTCTCAAGGCAAGAATGCGGCCGTCTTTGACCCGAGAGTCAGCAACCTCAAAGTTGCCGCGAAACGGCTCATGTGGGGCAAACTCACTAATGCAGGCCAGGCATGCTCATCCTCCTACATCTACATCTACACCCATCTTAACGCGTACAACCCCGTAGATCTGTATGTCCCCCGATTACGCTATCGTCCCCGCGCATTTCCAGGACGCCTTCGTCGACGCGTGCATCGCTGCGTACTACGAGATGCACCCAAAGGACCCGAAGGAGACGGGGAACTTGGCCCTCATCGCGAGCGACAAGCACGCGCAGCGCGTGCAGCGCCTCCTCGAGGGCACGAAGGGGAACATCGTGCTCGGCGGCCACATTGATATGAAGACGCGCTTCTGCGAGGCGACCATTGTGAAGGATGTGACGCTGGAGGACATCCTGATGAGCGAGTAAGTGGGGTCAGTCGATATGCCGGCTGGAGGACGACTCACTATGATGTCTGTGCAGAGAGCTTTTCGCTCCGATCTTGCCCGTTGTTCCTGTGAAGGATGTAGATGAGGCGATCAGCGTGATAAACAGCCTGTTAGTCGATCCGAGTTCAATTTGCCACCCGAGACCCGCTGACGTCTATGTTAGAGGACAATCACTCGTCCTGCATGTCTTCTCGAGCGACTCTGCCTTCAAGAATAAGGTCTTCGACAATACTCAGAGCGGTCTTGCCATCGCCAACGAGACGCTGCTCCACATCCAGAGTTCGTGACCTCGTCTCGAGTTTGACCTCTTATTGTTCTCATGAACCCTGTCTTGCAGCCGTGGGAATCCCGTTCGGCGGTGTCGGTACTTCTGGATGTGAGTTGCTCTTGCTCTGCCTTACCGTCCACCAGTAGACTCATGCCGCACTGCGTAGACGGAGCAACGACCGGGAAGGCTGCCTTCGACCAGTTCGTTCACCGGAGAGCCACGATCGACAGTCCGTTCTGGCTGGACACGTTCTTGCTCTACGTTCGCTACCCACCATACACAGTGAGTCTATACGTCGCTCTTTCCCGTGCTGGCTAACGGACATCTGCAGAAAAGGAACAATGCGATGCTGAGCATGTTCATGCATCCGAAACCACCTGCTTGATCAGACACCAGCGTGAGCGGGTATTGACTCTGCCAGGAACGCTCATAGTCGGCTTCGTGGTTGGCGTACACACGGAATTTCTTCTGCATCGAGATGTCATTCTGGGTACCTATGTCTCTTGCGGTGCTTGGCATAGCAACATTGCCATCATGTTATTTAAGACAAGTTCAGCTTGCGTGGCTTCAATTGGGTGGCGGATGGAGAACTTAGCCCTTCGGGACTTGAAATGTGGTGGCGGGCGGGCTGTCTGGCAGTTGGCGATAGAGTAGCAAGCCATCATTCTGGCGAGCTGAGGACGGTTTGAACTGGAGTCTCGCAGGCAGTAGCAGCATGGCTCACAATTGCGGGATGCGACGCCGACTTTCTCCCTCAGAACCCTCACTACGCACAACGGACTCGTCACAACTTTACAACTTGCCAGGACGGAACAACTCGGCTGTGGCGACTGGGAGCAACCTCGCACTCAGACGTTGACCGCCATCATCTATGGGTACGAGCCCCACGGCAAGAGAATGCCTGCTTGAACTAGCCGGAAATATACCTTTTTTTCTTTATCCCATTTAACGTCTGCGAGGGCCGGGCCCTATGTAGACGTGGTTCGTACAGGGGGTAGCTACTGGGGGATGTCTGCATGGTCAGGCTGAGTAAGCACACTCTGCCGGAGCGGAGAGTGTAGGGAGGCATGTACAGTGTGTTGTAGTAGCATTATGGTACATGGGATAATGGAAGGTTGAAGGCATAATGCATAATGTGTCCGTGGTGGTTGTGTGCGGGATTGTCTCCGGCTGCGCGCGTGATGAGGGGAGGTGAGGAGAGAGATATGCGAGACTAGGTACAGTAAGGGGAAGGGTGCTCCCGCCCGGGAGACACCAGAGCAACGGAGCCTCTGACGAGCCTTCTAGCAGGGCTGACAAGCACGATACCACCAGCAGGGGCGAAACTATTTACGCGCGCGACTGGCCACCTCCAGTGCGGCTTCGTCAGTGTCTCGTGCTGCCAGGCGGCCGCCTTGGGTAAGTCATGGGCGTCCACGGAAATATACTTGCAAGATCGGGAGGACGCAAGTACGGTGGATATTTCGGGCATCGTGTTTGCGACGCGTCGAGGTTGAAAGCCAGAAGCTCTGCACAGATGCGCGCGTGGGAGCACTTGCTGTTCGAAATGCAAATATGATCTCATATGCCGTTCTCCGAGTGCCACTAAGCATACTTCCCCTCCGACGTGGGCCATAACACAAAATAGAAGGTACGCATACATCGGACGCAGATACCAGAGCATAAGTACGGAGAATTACAGGCCATTACTCTTTATTTCGCCTCGTATGTCACAATCCTGCCATCTGTTCCTGTCCTTCGTTGCGTCTGCCTGTGTATCCCTCATCTCGTGTGTCTCTACATCGACGACAACCTTGATCGCAGTTTTAGTGAGCATGATACTGGGATAGAACCGCAAGTAAATGCTACGGAACCTGAGTATGGCTCGGAAGAGCACTACCCTGAATCTCTATCGTTCTCTGAGACGATATGCCGGGCGTTGCGGATCCCTAATAAGTTGTATGTCATCAACATCATGTCATCATGCGTAGCAATTTGCAACTTACCTGAAGAACCTGGAGCCTCAATGGCCGTTCTCCTCGTAGGGATTGGTTGAAATCAGAACTTGGGTTCAGTAAGCTGCGCGCGTTGAGGGTTGCCATGACAGCATTGCTGTATCTGAGTAACATAGCATCAGGAATGTAGCTTATGGACAATGTGGCACGAGAACATATACAGCTTGCACAACGGAAAGTTGAACGCTAGCGATGCAATGTCAGCCATAGCTATAAGTGACGGGGGAATTATTCTTACCGAGATGATAGCTATTACTCTACGACAGGTCAGTAAAAAGTACAATAGACAAATTCATGCAGAATCATACCGACACAATGTATGCGATAGCATCTGCAAGCGCAAATGTTGTTGTCAGGAGTCCATTGGATATTATCACTAGGCACAAATTCAATTATGCACATCGTTACGAGTGTCGCACACGCTTCACTTACGCTGTGTCAGTCTGGAAACTAGACCTTTGGTTCGGGCGTGTAGAGATTTATGCTTGCTCTGGTGAAGGAATGATGTAACCATACAAAAGAGTCTGTCAAGTATGGTAATAGTACGCACCAAGTACCATGTTAGTGTTGCAGTAATCAAGACATCGCTCGCCGCAGAACCGAGCAACCATAGTAGAACGACAATCTACAAGCACGATGTCACTTGTGCTGATGTTTATGGTAGACATTTAGAGACTCACCCTTAAACGTAGTCGATTCGCACCTGCGTATGCGGGAATCATCCCGATTCCAATTGCTGTACCTATTCCACACACTGTGAAACTTATCAGGGAGCTGCGCGGAAACGCCTTAACACTTTGGAGTACACCTACAGCCTCCGGTAATCGAAAGTAGGCACACAAGAATCGCTTCCCATGGCCTTCCTGTTATCTTGTAGATGCGCCAAGCGTAGAATATCTGCACTTGCATCGAGATGATACCCTTCGGGAGCCTGAGCTATGGTCACGATGATTGATATGTTCGAAACTAGCTCACGGTCAAAGCTTGGTCTATAGGGTTCGATAATAGTGAGATGTGATTAAGGGCTTCGACATAGCTGTCACACGAGCTCACCGGACTCAAATACTACATATGTAGGTAACGGTGATGAGAACACTGCGCGAGCTTAATGGATCTGTTGACTCACACCAATTACCGACTCCAAGGGCATCCGTGTTGCCTGCATCAAATTAACAACAGTTATTACTCTCGAAGCTAATGACTGACCAAAGTTTGTGATGAGCACGCCATAAATCCATGCCATATTGAATGCAGAATTCAGAGTATCTATGATAAAAAGAATAGCGACCTATGAAGATGTTAGACAACGGAAGACAAAGCATAGAATATACTGACATAGGTCTTCATCCAGAGAGGGTCGCTTGATATGCCGTGATGGGTTTAAGTCGTCGCAAGTTTCCCTTGGAATTCAACACGTACGTAGAGTGTGCAGTATAGTAGAAAACAATTTGGGTCATCATCACGCCGTATAGCCTTCGAAACGAGTGAGTTCCGCCACGCAAAACATGATGAGATAACACATACATGACATTGATAAAGATCCCAATGAGAGCAGGACCCTCCCTGAAGCCATAATACCGTCATGGTCAGGTGTGTACAGTTGTAGAGGGTAGTTCACTGACGCAGACTCCGCTAGGCTCTCGGCCTGTGTGGGCATTTTCGCAAGAGTCAGTGACGGCTTCAAAGTGGTGGATAGGCGAGGCTCACCTCGATTCGCTCGTCCATCTACGATATATGATATACGTCGCAGCCTGCAATTACCATGCGTCCAGGAATAGCTTGCATAGACGCGCTACGAATACTCTCATGATAGTTCTGTACAAAACTCATAAAGCAACGTCCGATGTTTACGGGCATAAACGTTTCACAGCAAGTGGGTGGAGCGCTTTTCTCGGGCTGCACGGGACGCGCAACTACTTCGGGGAGGAGCAAGAATAGGGAACTAGTAGCTTAGTATACTGATGACACTCACGAAAATATTGATTCGGTGTATCATGGCGCTAGCTCTAGTAGCGTTTTGGGGCTTGTTCGAGGCTGCACACGTCATAGAGCTGCCACAACTGCACCATCTAATAGTAGTGTATCGCGGATTTGTACCGAGAGGCCTTTGTTTAGTACGTCTAAAATGGTCCGATGAGGCGTCCAAGCTCAGCTTGCGAGAAAGATCCTAGCAGGCGTCCTTTTCGCGTCTCGTCTGAGATGATGCTACGGATACCCACATTGATGGTGCCTACTACATATCTTTGAGGAACTGAAGTACGGTTCGTGTGCGAGATGAGCCTTGACAGATGTAAGCCTTTGCACCCCTGGTGAGCAAGTGACCAGTACGACCACTGATAGAGTACCACCCGGAGTGACTGGCGGATCTTAGTATGTACACACCGGGCCGAGAGACGGTTCGATCACGCAATTGCCCCCCGAAGTTCTAATTGGTGTCATTTCGAACTGATACGTTCCTCGTATGTACTGGTCGATGTTTCGTGGATGATGTGACTCGAATGCGATGCATGCGATGGCTTACAGACACACCACTAGCACTGGCCAACAAGTGCACCTTCGAGGTGTCATGATTGATTACCTAATGGAATCACTTGAACGTCAATTGCTTGGATTAAGTTCTGGCCTACGCTGACGGCTGTTTACTTCTCCTCGGGGCTTTTCTCTGGTGTGAAACTCTGGCTGTTCATCATAGTACATCAGTCTTCTTCATGGAACGTGTAGTCCTCGTCCGAGGTACACTTTGCTCTAGTTCTGGCAACACTGTTGCGTGATGACTCGGACCTCTAGGTGCCTTGTTCTTCGGGTGCACACGCAATCCCTTTGACTAGATATTGGAAACCGCGCAACGTTGCGCATTCCGTCAGCGGCTAGAAGCCAAGAGACATATCAGCACTCATGCAGCTGCCTCATCCTTCCTCGGCGCAACCGGCGCACAACTTGACCAGAAGCGAGTGGTAGTCTTTTTACGATGTCATCCACTACTTGTAGCTCACAGAAGCTTGGAAGTAGACCTGCGGTAGCGACATTCTTGTAAGAGAGGATAGCGACGGCAACACAGTGACATCTCAGCCTTGCGACTGATTACAAAACTACAGATCTCTCATGCTGTCCTTGGACGTTCACACTACTGTGAGTTTCCATCATATCGTTGTCTTTGTCATAGCCCGTGTTCCTTCCGAGGGTTCAAACGCTGCGCTCACACACTCAACAGCATCTATATCAACCCAGCCTAAAATACAACTTCCTAGAAGCTTACGTCGAGCTGATAGCGCTGAGTCATTCTCCCTTTCAATCGGAGCAAGTACGCTGTAGGTCTTGCAGTCAAGATATATTGTTTATTGCAAACCTCGGAATGAGCCAGTTTACGGACTCCGCAGCGTCCCTTACCGGCCATAAAGCCGAGAGTGGTCGCTTGAATCGCGCCCACCTGCTACCTCAGGCTCCAAACAAGCAGACAGAAACTAGGCTCTCTCCCGAGCAACGATGACTGCACACATCTCCAACGTTGCGAACAAAGAATTCGACTATGTCATTATTGGCGGTGGTGTAAGCTCACTAGCGCACGCTCTAGGTACAGACTATTGACGTTCAATGCACTTACAGACTACCGGATTGACGGTTGCGGGTCGCCTCGCTGAGTACTCGAAGGATTCGACTGTACTAGTCCTCGAAGCAGGAGGTACGAATCACGATGACCCGAAGGTATTGCTCGGTGGTACTTTCGGTATCACATTCGGAGATCCGAAGGTAACAGCATCCGTTCATATACTCGATGCCTAGTAATTGATGGTGAGTTCGCAGTACGACTGGGCCTTTACTACAACTCCCCAGAAACATTCGAATAACAGTGTCGCGACCTGGAACCGCGGCAAGGGTCTAGGTAAGACTGCCCTTGGAAATGCCTTAGGATATACTCACAGCGTGCATGACAAGGGGGAAGCTCTGCCATGAACTTCATGATTTGGGGGAAGCCATCAGCTACCGACATGGATGCCCTCGAGAGCCTGGGAAACCCCGGGTGGAATTGGAGGACGTTCCAGGAGCTGACATTGCGCGTAGAGGAGTAGGTTCCCCACGCTGTTGTTCAGTGACTGGGCGGTCTGTTAACCAAGCTATGTCAGCTTCACGGAAGCATCTGCTGATCAGCGTGCAGAAGCAAAGCACACGCACAACCCGGCATACCGGGGGAAGGGTGGACCACTTAAGACCACTGTTCCAGGGAGTGGGGCGTCTCTCAACAATGCGTTCCTGGAGACACTCCAAAACATGGGTGTACCATTGCTTGACGATGCATACGGCGGAAATGTAGGTGTCTCTATATTCCCCACGTACCTAAACTCACAGCCTAACCAGGTCACAGGCTGCTGGCAGGCGTCAGCCTGTCTGGATCGCGCGTCCCAATGGACTCGTTCATATTCGGCTACCGCGTACTATTCTCCTCATCAGGACAACGCGAAGTTACGGGTCAGTGTGAGGACCGTTATCGTTGTGAATAACGCTGATCTGCAGTCCACTCTCATAGGTCCTCACCGAAGCCACCGTGTCAAAAATCATCTTCTCCGATGAACTAGATGCCCAAGGAAACCTCGTGGCGAGTGGGGTCGAATTTGTGTATAGCGGGCAAACGTATACTGTGAATGTGAACAAAGAGGTCATCTGCTCTGCGGGGTATGTATGGGTTTTCTTAGCGACTGTCCTTCGAATCTACTAATGCCATGTGTGCAGAACGATTAAGTCGCCGCAGATACTAGAGCTATCCGGCGTAGGAAGACGCGACGTGCTGGAGAACATTGGTGTCAATGTGAAGCTCGAACTACCTGGTGTCGGAGAAAACCTCAGTGACCATACTCTTTGCTGTATGTTCTCGTGTCATGATTCACTCTCTGTAGAATCTAACTCTGGACTTTAGTAATTTCGTTTGAGTTAGACCCTACAAAAGATCACAAGACTTTCGATGTCTTTCGTAATGCAAAATTGGCCGAGGAGCAAGCAGAACTGCGGTACGATATGCCAGGCACATTTCCCCCTGAATTCATGATAGTGATTTCAATGAATACAGGAGCCTGGACAAAGACAACATGCACCGATATGGCATCAGCGCCTTAGCCTATCTACCCCTTCAGACCCTCAACCCCGACAAAGCTCATCAGATTATTGACGGCGCTGAGAACCTCGTCAGGGAGCAGATGCAAGGGGGAAAATTACCCGTCGGCCTCGCCGAACAATACGAGACGCAGCTTCGGCTCCTCAAGGATCCTGCTGAACCGGACCTTGAGTTTGCTGTCGTTACTGGCCACATGAGTCGGCGATGTATGTTCATCTTCGCCACCGAATCATATGCCAGCGGTTGCTGATTCCGACTGTAGCGCCTCCCGGTGATGGCAAATCATATGTACGCGAGTCTCTCAACGAATACATGACATATTGCTTACCGTATTACAGCTCACATTCTTGTCCGTGCTGCAGCACCCGTTTTCTCGGTAAGTGCAGCAGTATGCCCTGCTATATTATTTGTGAGCTAACGACGGCGCGCAGGGGTACTATTGTACGTCGCGAGCTCTACTCATCGCAGAGTACGAGAGTCGATACACAATTTGTAGCACTGTCGCAGCAATGACCCCCTGGACCAACCGGATATTGACCCGCATACATTCGAGAACCCGTCCGGTGAGCGATACCAGAGATCTATCCAGGAATCCAGTCCCTCACACCCGTGCATTACCCAGATCTGGAGCTATTGAAGGAGAACGTGAAGTATGCTAAGAAAATGGCAGCGACTGAGCCGCTGAAATCTATCATCGCACTGGAAGTGGACCCAGGCAAGGCCATTGAGACGGATGATCAAATCAGAGGTGACAACACCGCGCGTGACAAAGGGCCGTCAGCTAATATGACAGCTCAGAATACATCAAGGACTGGAACTTCACTTGCTACCACGCTGTTGGAAGCCTGAGCATGCTTCCCCGACACCGTAACGGTGTTGTTGATGCTGATCTGAAGGTACTTCCCCCGATTTACTCCAACTACTCGAGCCTCATCCCCTTTAGGTGTATGGAACACGTAACCTGAGAGTCGCCGACTTGTCGGTGATCCCGATGCAGCTGTCTGCTCACCCCCAATCAGTCGCATACTATATTGGAGAGAAGAGTAAGTCATACATGTTTTCAACACGACACCCTCTGACGAGCTCCATATGTAGTGGCAGAAATCCTGCTTCACTGATATAGCTCGGACATGCTAGATGTCACCCTCTCTATGTTTCGATGAACGATCCAGGCCGTATGTGTCACTGAAAGCTCTGTCGCAAATACCCAGTCTCGCAGTGATGAGAGCACCCTCCACCGCAGCACTATCGCAACCGGTCCCGTCTGTAGACCGTGCTGTTACCGATATTCACGTGCCTAATATCGCCTTCGTTCTATACACTTGGCAGATGTTTATCGTTTACGCGCAGCAATCATATTTTATGCAATGGTGAGGTTCACAAGAGACGCGACTGCAGAGACCTATACGGATCATCAACATCTGTGTCGACTTCCCTCCATTCACGACAGGGGGCGGTTACGATAGGCTTCCTCTGCGGCAAGGAGGAGACGTGGAGCGCATCGGCGACCGGGTCCGTGTTCACGATGAGCATGCCGGCAACTGGGTTCCCCATCAGGGCGTCGACTCATGAAGTAACGGTGTGTGCAATCCCGAAGAGTGCTGTACACGCGGCGGCGTGCCGGAGATGAGGGATGAGAGGCCGTAGGATAGGCTGAAAGGGCGGGAAGACAAACCCACTCTCATTCGGGTCGCTCGCTAGACACGAGGAACACAGCGAGTGGTCTGCGTGTGATACCACTGGCAGAGACACGACCGACTGAGCGTACATACGAGTACTCACATATCCCTGAAAAGAGGCCAAAGAGTATCGCGAACACGACGGTGCTCGCGACGCCCTCTACACCAAAGAGCGCGAAGAGCAAGGCCGAGGACCCTGCCGCTACTGACATGACCACATTGAAGAGGTCGAATTTATCTGCTAGGATATTGGGAAGGGTCAGTCCAGGCATCAATGCCTCATTCGCAGTTCCGAGCTTGAATAAGAGTTTGCATTAGGGGTTGCCGCAGAAATGAATGTGAAAGTAGCGTTCAGAAGGCCACGTTGGCGTGGAATCTATTTTCAACGATCCTCGAGAGAGCTACGCCATCCTGAAGTCATACAACACGAACGTACGAGACGTTGGTGGGTATACGGTGCGTCCGTCATCAGGCCCTTTAGGTCGGCTTTCGGAGGCGTGGCCTCGCTCGCCGAGGGCGCATTCGCGGTGATGAGGATCTTGCTCAGCAACGGAAGCGCGAGCACGAGGAGCGCACGCCATCTGAACCCAGCCGAGCCGCTGGACAGAAATAACATCATCGGGAACAGTATACCGCCCGTAGAGGAAGCTATGCATAGCAATCAGCGTTCGCACCACTCAAGAGAAAAACAGGCTTTGTACGACGAGGCCCATGGCGACTGCGCGCCGGGCGCTCCAGTGACGCGCTTGGACGGCAATGGAGGGCACGTAGATCAAGACCGATCCGATGCCCGTGCCGAGCCCCTGCGAGAGGTAAAGCTAGTGGTACTTGCTGCGATCTGCCATGGAGACCATGAACAAACTGCGAGGGCGCCGCTCCATTTGAGTTTGTTTATGCGAGCGGGATGATATGGAAGGAAGGGGTGTACGGAAGAACGTAGAAGAGCGACCCCACTACTAGGGCGACTTGAAAGTGGCCCTTGTCGAGAACTCCCGGGGGAAGGCCCATTGCAAGCAGCAGGAAGAGCTGCGTCGAGTCGATCCAGCTGATGTTGGTCGACGAGGCGGCGCCCTCCTGGGTGTAGGCACCCTGTTGCACGCCAAAGGCGACGGTGAAGACGAAGAACCTGTGATGCAGTAATAACGAGTGATGAGGGTCATGAATTGGCAGTAATTAAGGAAGACCTACCCTCCGACAAGAGATGCCGATGCGCGGTACCCCGGTCATAGATGGCAGGATGGACGGAGGGAGCGACAAATTCTAGGAATGACTCCGGATGAGAGGCACCTCCAACAACTCATGGCAGAGAGACGGACGCTGGTGTCGCAACTTGTTGATCGTGTGGCGATGAGCGTAGAACATACCTTCGTTACTAGTCCCCGAAGAGGCCAAGTCGATGCACTGTGTATGGTCCTCCTTGATGCGATAGTGGCGACGCTAGGGCTACCGTCCCCAATCACAGACTCGAGGGCAAGTATCTCTAGAGACCAGGAAGCGCGCAAGCGGAACCCACTTCACGTCTTGTGTATCGCTATATTAGTAGAAGCCGACCCCATGCTGCCTACTTGCAGGTTCGATACGTCCCTAGTGCAGCTGTTCCATGCTTTCACGGGTGAGTATGCCTCTGGACCCCGTCGTGGGCTTCGCCGATCCTTATTTCCATCGCCGTCACACCCAAGGGTTAGGCAGAGGGAGGAAACATTGTTTACTAGGTGGCGGAGGCAGAGACTGCGTGGTCGCGGCGAGGCGAGGGCAAGGCGGGATCCTACAGCAGACTCGTCCCGCAGCCTTATGTCTCCCGCCGGTGTCGCCCGCGACTCGGAGCGCCACTTCTGAGGAGGAGGAGGAGGAGGAGGAGGAGGAGGAGGAGGAGGGGGGATCCACTTAGCCACGTAACGACGTGACAGAAATGAGCTCTGTCACTAAATGGATCCCTCCTCCTCCTCCGAGTCCATGCCACCCGTCGCTCTCCCTAGAATCTTTCTTTCTCCACCGCCGTCTTGTCGCGCGTCTTCCTCATGCGCGCCACCTCTCTCTCTTCACGCCGCTCCTCGCCATCGTCTTGTAACTTGTTCGTTCTACCGCCCGCTAGGCGTCCGCAACGACGTCCCGGCCGAACCGGTCCCTTAGCTATACCGTTCACTTATCGACATGTTGACAGGAAGTTGAGTGCTAGTAGCTGCTTCCATCATCTACTGCACCGAAGCTAACCACAGCGCGGATGCACTGAACCGCAGTACACCAACGGGTGCAGGGGGAGCCCCGGGCATATTTACCCACTGATAGCGTACTACTGTGTACAAAGTGAGCCCCCTCGAATCTAGTGTCCGTTACATACTAGAGTGAGAACGGTAATCCCGGTATGTACATCATTCTACCGCCACATCTTCCGAGTCAGGAGCCAACTCAACATCCTTCATGAAGCTTGACTTGCGGAACTGAAACGATGGGGCTTGAGCATCACAGCCACTGTCTATGTAGCCAAGACACCTACTATAGGACCAGGCAGCTCCGGCATTGATCCTTCGGTCTCGGTATGAACCATTGTCACGCTCTGCGAGGCACATGAGGAATGGTGGGCAAATTGAAGAACGGACGAATGATCGAGCAACGTACACCGGGAATCCTGGAGCTCTTGCCCGTGCTGAAGTTCATAGATGATATGACGTGAAGATTTGTTCCATCTTCGCGCAAAACCTGCGTGCGCGCATACTCGCGGATGTTGAGGCTGAGGTGTCAGTAAGCACAGATACGATCAGGTGTTTTAGGTGATGAAGCTCACGTCGCAAGCAGCGAATTAGAGTATACTGTAGTAATCAGCCGTTTGCGCAACACTGTAGGGTGACTGTATAGACGACGTACCATTTCCAACAATCGTGTAGATAGCCAAAAAGATAAGATTGGAGGTTGCTTCCGACTGAACGAATGCATATTTCTCAGTGACAAACCATAGACGCGTAGCGATAGAGAACGGACCCATGCGAGGACAAGGACGTCACAAATACTAATCAGAAGGATGAACGTCAGGAAGACGCGTGAAAAGGAGGGCTCATACCTTGTCAAGCATCCTATGTTGATAGCCCAGAATGTGAGCCTGTTCACGAGGTGATCGGTCCTTTAGAAAGACTCGTCAGAGAAATAGCGACACGGGAAGATCTCATCTACCTAGCAAGGCCAGATTTATTCTTGTGCAGTAAGATGGTAAGGGACAGCGCGATTGTGGTATCTGTCACCACCTTGAACGCCAGGCCTGTGGCCGACGTGACCTGATGATAGACTTTGATCAATTGTCACTTGTTATGGTAGTGTTCGATAATCTCACCTCGATTGAATGCCGGAAGTTGGAGAATTTCTTCTCCCGCACACTGTGGAATTATCAGCCAAGATCCCGACCCAGATAATAGACCATCAAACCTGAGGATGAAAACAGCTATCGAACCATGAAGGCGATGTATTATATTGGAACCTGTGCACATAACTCACCCCAATCCAGCCCTGCGCAATGGGCGTAAGCGTCGCCGACTTCGTGCCGATATGTGTGACGTACCAAAGGAACCAAGAGCAAGAACAAACTGACAACGTAATGGTTCGGCATCTTGCGATTGCTCGAAAATTCATTGACACTTACAATGATGATGGGCATGATGTAAGACCGCGAGCCGACTGTGAGAGCATGTATAACTATGAATCATGGCGAGTGTCTGCTAGTAGCACTCACCTATCCAAACCCGATAGCAGAAGAAGCAATGAACGATGAAGACAATGATGCCCTACAGTTTGTATCAATCATCAGCAAGACTAGCAGATTCGACAGCAATGTACGAACCGCGACGAGCAACGACGACTGCGATAAATCACAATCTGGTCAGCTACTATCTATACGACTGGGTAGAAACTGACATCTGCACTCCTACATGCAGACATTCAATATCGCGACCATTATAGACAACATAAATATTCGCACCAGACGGAAACATCAAGACCTTGAGGGTTAAGGTAGTTGATGACTTGCCAATAGTATGCTGCATGACAAGAGAAGGCTGCATGGAGACACTCGAGACTCCTGAGGAGGGAGTGAGGACCAATGCAAAGCGTAAAGGAAGCTTGTACACACCATATAGAAGCGACCTGTAAACATGTAACACTACAGTCGGCCTCTGTACTAAATCATTACGGAGAAACGAACCAGTAATTTGACATATCTGGAGTCATTGGGGTAATGCTGAAAATAGTACCTAAGAAGCGTCGTTGGGCTGACTCAGAGCATGCTCAGGACGGATGCACGCACCATGTTTGTAGCGATGTAAAGCCAAAGAGCCTTGTATGGCATGATGAGCGCAACAGCTGGATACATAATTCGTAGAGCACGCACGCACCATGTTTCAAAGAAAACACCGATCAAGTACGCTCCAGTGGTGGAGTTTAAATCGATACTGGCCATTTGCCGAGCCTTCAGTCAGAAGCAACTTGAAGGAGGGAAGATACGTCCGAATGAAGGTGGCCCGGTGACTGGAGTTGGTGGAGTATTATATGGTCGCTGGTCAGAGTACATCTGCAGAAGCAGAAGTGCGTGTCGATCACGTCGACGAAGGTCGCAACGGGCAATGCGATGAGTCAGACAGCTCACCGTGAGCGGTCCGGGAGGGTGATTTCCGAGCGAGCGAGCGAGCGAAATACTAGAAGTCATCGATATACCACTGCACGCCACCGCCTGATGCAAATGCGGGCGCAGGTCTAAGAAGGTTCCGCCAGCGTAGTTGGATGGTTGCAATTGGTGACGAGGGGAATCGAGGCACGGGCATGCATGACAAGATACACCGTGCTTCGCGGTATGCCCGATGTGGGGAGCTTCTACCATCCACAGGTACCAGTGGCCCGGGCCAGTGGGAGCGAATGCCAGTGCGTCCCGCACTCATCCCCAATTCGGAGCCCCGGAGCTGTCTCAGTACCCCCTCCCCCAGCTGCACGCCCACTTCGAGCTCCTTCCATGGTCCTGCAGAACGCACTCCTCGCCGCCGGGCTGGCAGTGGCAACACTACTCGCGTGGTGGTGCTACAAGCAACCAAGCGGCTTGCCGCCTGGGCCACCGAGGACGCTATTGGGGGACAACAGAGCCGAGCTGAACGCGGCCCACCCGTGGAAGACTTTCACCGAGTGGAACAAGAAATATGGTCAGTCGCCCGCGCTGTGTCACAGTCTCTCGAGCACTCTCGACGGCGGTAGTGGCTGACGCAGTGTGCAGGTCCCGTGATCTCGCTCTACCTCGGCCGGACACCCGTCATCGGTACGCTCGTCGCTCGTCGCTCGTCGCTCGTCGTCGCTGGCTCGCCGTGGACTCACTCTCCCGCCTCGCGTTTTGCGACACTCGCATTCTCAGTGCTTGGCTCAGCACAATCAGCATGGGACCTCCTCGACAAACGTTCCGACATCTACTCCGGCCGTCCGAGGAGCATCATGGCGTGAGTCGGCTCACTGTACACTGGCAGCGGGTCGCATTGAAGCCCTGATCGCCTATTGCAACTAGGGGAGAGATTCTCTCGTGGGGTGTGCGGGCAATCACAACGTCGTATGGTCCGCGGTACAAGAGATGGCGTGCGGTATGCATCTTCGTCTGCCTTGGCACGCGCGCAACTGCTGACACGATGTCTATGCGCTCGCGTCACCGGTCGTTTGGTAGCTCATGCATGCAAGCCTTAGTAGCACCGCAGTCACCCAATATCGGCCGTTGCAATCCCTGGAGAGCAAACTGCTCCTCCGCAAGCTCTTGGACGTCAAGGATCCGATGGAGTACCGTGGACACCTCTCAGTGTGAGTAAAAGCAATTTACGTCCATGGCAGCCATCCTGAATACCCCGTTCTGGGGATAGATTCCAGATGTCTGTCATATTCCGACTCGCATACGGGCGACGAGTGCGGACGCTGCAGGACGATATCGTAGTGGCGAACATAAAGGCAGGCGGCAGTGAGTTACAGAGCTGCGGCAGTTCTTGGACATCTGAACGAGGCTAACGCACGTGTGCAGTGTTTGGCAAGTGAGTGCAACAGCGCAGTAGCCATGATCCGCAGTGCACTGATTCTATGCCGACGTTCCCTTCGCGGCAACTGCAGGCTGCAGTGAGTGTGCTCATTCTGCCTTACTTTCTCTGTCGATTCAAGGCTTGCACAGGGTGCCCGGGAGATATCTCGTCGAGTCGGTGTGTACGAGACCTCACTGGTACGACTGCAATGCGCTGACTCTCTCTGTGACAGTGGCCCATTCTTCTCTGGTTGCCGGTGAGCAGTACTCGTCACTGCTTACATATCGATGCACCGACTGATAACATCCATGATCTAGCACAGACTGCAGTGGTTCAGACACGAGGTCGAGCGAGCGCGAGAACAGAATCTGCAGCTCTACATGAGCCTCATGAACCGCGTCCGGCAGCAGATGGCGGACGGGACGGCACAGCCAAGTATGGCCACCCTAGGGCTCGAGCGACAGGATGAGTTCGGGCTGTCCGATCTCGAGATGGCGTACACGCTGGCTGGCCCATGGGACGCAGGGGTCGGAACGGTGCGTTGTCCTCTTGGTTGCTATGCGGGGACGTCGCTGTCAGCAAACGATGTGAGTGTTGTGGGCTGCGCGCTGAGATGGATGGCTGATGTCGGCGGACAGTCGCAATGTTGCATCATCCGGAGGTCATGCGAAAGGCACAGGCCGAGATCGACAGCGTGGTGGGGGCGTCACGGATGCCGGAGTTCGAGGACATGGACTCGCTGCCATACGTGGTGGCGCTGATGAAGGAAGTCGCGAGGTGGGTCGTCTCATTTTGCTAGTATCACAATTATGTCGGACTGACAGGAGTCTTTGTTCGCAACTGTCGCAGGTGGCGTCCTGTTGCACCTACCGGGTTCCCGCACAAGCTGGTTGAGGACGATACGTATCTGGGTTACTACCTGCCGAAGGGAGCGACGGTGTATGCGAACATCCAGTAAGTTCCACAGCTCCCTGCCTGCACCGACCTGACGTACATTCGCGCAGTGCAATCATGAATGACCCGGAGCTGTTTACCGAGCCAGAGGCGTTCCGGCCTGAGCGATTCGTGAACACGACGAACCCGAAGCTGCAGAACCTCACGATTCAATTCGGGTTCGGACGGCGCATCTGCCCGGGGATGTACGTGGCGAACCAGTCGATTTTCATCGTTCTGTCGCGCCTGCTGTGGGCGTTCGACATTGTGCCTGCTGTGGGCAAGGACGGGAAGCCGGTGATCCCGCCGGACGACGACTTCGTCAGCGGGCTGATCACGCGGCCGACGCCGTTTTCATGCGCGTTCAGGAGCAGGGGCAAGGTGGTGGAAGAACTGATCATGCTCGAGGCGGATAGAGCGGAGGCAGAGGCAGCGCGATGGGACGTAGATTGAGTTGTGCCCTTGGAGCGCGGACAGGCGATTGATACAGGTATGTCACGGCTACGATGTTTCTCTTCGTTTGTATGTTCTCATGATCTACCAGATAGCGCGGTACGTACTGAGGATCGTTCCTCTAGTCGCCGGAGGCTATCGCGTAGCGTCTTCTCCGATCGGACACCAGCATAATCACATCCTGCTAGGTCCTGTTCCTGGCCGCGCTGTACAAGCACTCGTATCACCCCCTTTCTCCCCCTTGATGTTGGCGCCTGACACTGTCAGGCATGGGTACGGTTTCGAAACGCTCACACGATGGTCGCATAACCTGCGTAACTATTGTTGTTCTTGCCTCTCATTGCGTCGATTACTGGAACGGCAGGAGGAGGAGGAGGAGGAGGTAGGTCGACTTAGCCCCAGGTCACCGGTATTTCAATGCGCCACGACCTCAAGAACTCTCGGTGTGTTGTTTTGTCCCCGTTATCTCCAGCTTATTGGGCACTATCCAACTACCTACCTCGGGGCACGCATTGACTCTGTGATCATGTCTTTCATGATGACGGGACTCGGAGACCTATCTTCTGGAAGGATGCATGAGAAGTAAGGGTGTGCCCCACTATTTGATCTCTAATACCGTACGCGTCCGCAAGGGTCGAGCCCTATGCAGACGAGGTGTGTACACGGAGTGTACGCTCTCAGAATATCCGCCTCGGGTCATACTTTGACTGTTGAAACAAGGAACCAGGCCTCAGAAGTTGTCCAGATGGGCATCAGGCCTCCGCACTGCATGATGTCAATACCACCGACGATGGGCCAGGGGATTAGAACAGGGGCACAATGCAATTAGAAGGCCCGAATAGGCTCAGATGCAGAGATATGTATCTGACCAAACACCAGTGTTGCTAGTTTCTCCCGGAGGTAGGATTCATTAATCATGTAGAAAGGAAGGAGCTTCTGATTTGTTATCACCATACAGATGCCGAAGTCCTATACGATGGAAGATGAGATGGAAAGAACTTCAAGTTGGCGTTGTCACAACCAATGAGTTGGCTCCGGAGAGGAAGGTGAACATCAGACATATGACTAAGGTAGACTTCCGTCGTATTTTGGGTCCCTCCAAACTATGATAGTGAGTATGACGATTGTAAAAGTACTGCCTTAGTGGGTAAGCAGAATGGAACACGTGCAACAAGGTGTTGCCGCTATTTATGCACTTCACGACAATACTCATCTCAAGAACGCCGATCCTCGAACTATCGCATACTTCAGCGATAGGACATACAGTGATCATGCTCGGATTTCTCGATACCATATGTGCTGCCGCCGTGATTATGCTTGCACTAGCATTCATTCAACGGAGATTTGATCCAGTAAGTTCCAGATCTACTATCGCTGGGATGACCCCTCCCTTACTTAGTGTTCCCAACCAGTTATATTCTATTCCAACCATCGGCCCTTCACTGCCTTTGTTGTCCTACATAGGCGCCTTCAGATACTACAGGAATGCTCGAGGCGTGCTTGACGAAGGCTACGCAAAGGTCAGGGGTGTGCAAATCTGAGGTCGACTCTGGCAAACTTCAGCATCCAAGTTGACTGTTCTACCTTGGTAGTACAAAGTTTTCAAGGTCGCTATGCTAGATCAATGGCTCGTCATTGTCAGCGGCGCGCATATGAATGAAGAACTTTGCAAGATTCCAGACTCGCACGCTACATTCCAAGATGCAGCGCAGCATGTATGTGTTTCAGTAGAGGACTGTGAGCGGCCTCTGCTCATTTGAATCAGATTTTCTACGCCAGATACACAATGTCGGAGTGCATTGTCGATCATCCTCTCCACACCCCCGTGATTCGCGGCCCTTTGACGAGAAATCTAGCTGTGCTTTTTGACGATATCGTGGATGAGATCACAGCAGCATTTGACGACACCATCAATGATTCAATACCAGTTTAAGCGGTGATGGTCAGTTGTGTACTCTGCTATCTTGATGGTGTTGATCATTTCGAGCAGATTGGGAGAACGTGAATGCACTTCAATCCATGGCAGCCATCATCTCTCGTGCAAGCAATCGTATTTTCGTTGGGCTCCCCCTTTGTAAGAGTTCATCGACTCCATCGATGGTTCACTTGATAGAGCGGACGTGATTGAATCATACAGGTCGCAACGACGATTACCTAAGAACAGTTCAGCAGTTCACATATGACGTCGCAAAGGGAAGGTTGATCCTGAGCTGGACTCCAAGATTTATGGAAGGGATCGTGGGCCCAATTCTCCCTTGGGCTCGCAGGGCAATGCAGAACGCCTCAAAGTATTTGTTGCCTCTTATTCAAGATCGTCAGGAGATGCTTCGAGAACAGGATAAGAACAAACTTGAGAAACCAGTCAGTAGAATGTATTGATCGACGCCGATATTGACTGTAATCCAACACACTACAGAACGATTATATCAGCTGGATTTTAGAAGAAGCAGGGAGAAAACAGGAACCCGTCGAGGTAGTCGTGGGTGCCATTATGGTGTCAAACTTCACTTCTATTCATACATCCATCAATGTGCGTCCATCGGTGGGCATGACGTCTGCTTCATGTTTGCTAACAATTTACGGCGCGAAGAGCATGACACAAGCACTCTATCATTTAGCGGGTAACCCTTTATATGCCGATATGTTGCGTGAAGATGTAGAGTCTGCTTTGAAGGAGCATGGATGGAGTAGGGCAGCACTGGGCGCGATGCAAAGGCTTGACAGTTTTATGCGTGAAAACCAGCGTATTAATGGGATAACACATAGTCAGTTTACTCATCCAGTTTCACCCACCTTGCTGATTTTTCACAGTTTCTGTTCTGTGCAAGACTCTGCTGGATACGACGCTCCCCGGCGGGGTCGTCATTCCCTCTGGTACACTAATCGCAGGTGCATCAACAGCAACACACCGAGATCCACGTAATTACAATTGCCCTGATCTGTTCGACCCTCTCCGTTTCGTCAAAATGCCTCAAGACTCGGAAACTGTGGGGACGAGCTATCAACTTGTCAGTGTCTCGCCGGATTACATCTCGTTTGGGCTTGGAAAGCACGCCTGGTAAGTGGTGGTTTGAAGTATATGCAACACATCACTGACACTATGCTATTGTTGATTTTCAGCCCCGGCCGTTTCTTCGCGGCTATCGAGCTCAAGATAATGATGGCTTATATTCTCCTTCACTATGATGTGAAGTTTGCAGACAATGGCGGCAGACCGGACAGTTGTTCGAGATGGCACACAGTCTTTCCGCAGCAGACAAGTGTGATGTTCAGGAGAAGGGAAACACGATGATTACAATGCAGAATTTTGAATGTTATATACGACATTCTTGTGTTACCACACGTGACGGCAAATGTATAGAGTGCAGCAACACTCAAATTCACGCCTCAGCCCATCAATGGTAGCATTTAGACCCGATGAGGGATACGCAGAAAACGCGCTCTGGAGCTACACAACGCTACAACCGTTGAAAATGTCATCCGCTGGTGGAAGCAACCTGCGACATACCAATTATCGCTTGGTCAATTTGCACTGGTGGACGCTGGGGACCGTTCGCGCTAGCGGCAGCCCGGTCCTCCGCCGCACCTCTCCGCAAACTGCGGCTCCTGCTGTGTATAGATACGGGCAGGGAGTAGAACTCCCTATCTCCTCCTCCTCCTCCTCCTCCTCCTCCTCCT
>MPVS01000093.1:0-92529 GCA_001931775.1 Fomitopsis pinicola | reverse complement strand
GTACTAGATAAAGCACACAGGTTTTTACTGAACAACTCAGCTTCTAAGTATGCTTACCAGACCATTTGGTAGGAACTGCCAGTGCAGTGTTGATACTAGTAGCAGTAGTACTCACCTGAGCTATAAAGTATGGATCATCATGATTAGGCTATGGTAAATAGTGTATTGCTTTTTCTCAGGCTGTAGACACCAAGTTGGACTTGAACTAATCAATACAATAAGTACGCCTTGTGAAGGTTATACAGCGCGTGAGATACAAATTGAGACTACATAAACTGGTGTGCAATGGTAGCTAGGTCTCATTAAGTATACCTGATAGCAAGAATAGAAATGCCCAACATGTTATTTCTTCCCTGGAGTGCAGCAAAATAGAGTGCATCAAGTTAAAGGGGCTTTAGGGTACATATCGATACTTAGTCATACTTCATTGCTCATATTGACTCTCACGGCTTCTGTGCGTAGTAATAAGCGTGAGTAAGGTGTCTTATGTATGAGTAAGCATGCTTATGGGGCCATAAGGGCAGATATGTAAAATGGGTTTTTCCTGATGATATGTGTCTCGTGATTGGCACCTCATCCACAGTGGGTTTCTGTTCCTCACAGGTCCACTTCTGCGTGCACGTTGTACCCAATCCTGATCAGCTCTCATTTCAGGTAAGACCTTCATCAACGTATGCGTACTGTGTCCAGAGGCATGGGGGGAAAGTCGCTGTGTTCAACCTAGATCCGAGCGAAAAGGATGAGCTTGCAGACTTCCGCGGTGGTTGTGAAACCATTCTCCCGGCTTTGTTCCCCGAGCTCGCATAAGTTCCTAACTTCAAGCCTCTGTTCTCAGCGCATCGAGACCGATATAGCATATCATGCATCATGTCGATCGCGATAGTACATATTCTCGAGACACGCCGTCTCCTTTTCACATGCATTGTCTTGCGGACGTCTTGTAGAGGGGAAGTTATGCCTATCGGGGTACATCACTGATGTTTTTGGATGCGCGCAAGCCAGCAGTGGACAAACACTAACAGAGGCTACAGAGCTGCATGTCGACCAATATGTTCCACGGTGAGTCAGGCTTAACTGAATGCTGCTACGCAAGTCAACACTGACTGATGTTTGGCATGAAGGGCAGGCAAGTCTTCATCAGGATGCTTCGGATGCTCCTGATACACTTTAACGGCATCGCCGGAACCGATGCAGCACATCTGGGCTCGCACCGAATCTTCCCTCGTGATGTAATGCTCGCAACGTCGCTATCACCCTGACGCCCCTCGTCGGAATAGAAATGGGTCTCAAGGCAAGTGGGAAGTGAGAACAACAATGTCACAGGATATGTCGAAACATCCTTCGAGCTCATGACAGCCCGGACATGCTTATACTAGTAGGGCTAGCACGGCTCTTCTCAGATGCATCGGTCACGATGATCCTGAGCTCTGGGAACGATTGGCTAGTGCTCGAAATCATCAGATGAAATCACTTCTGCTTCGTAGAAGCATCGAATGTCATTCAGCTACCACGGCCTGCAGAAACAGCCAAAGTGACTCAGGCCTGTGGGAGTTGGCCCGTTCGAATTGCGCCTGCGAGGCGCAAAGCGTTTCACGTATAAAGGCTGTGGGGGTGAGGCTACATGCCTGCACCTTATCATCTTCAATATGTCGGTACGTGTCAGTGACTGTATCATATGGACTCCGGCCACTGAGCTGTTGCTAGATGATACCAGCACCCACTGCCCACCCAGTAGAGCCTGCTCTTGCCGACCGTACCAGCGACGCTGTTAAGACGCAGCAGTTACGGGATGTCACTGTGTGGTGCACGGGTGGTAATCCTGCTCACTGGATCAACAGCTATAGATTCTCCAACATCGTTCCGAATCTCGACGGTATATCCATCGATATGCACAAGCCGATGGCCCACGAAAATACGCCGGCTGGAACGAAGAATCACTTCGGGACCGTTAAGATTGAGGAGCGCCCGAAAGACAAACTCACGTCCAAGCGGTCGCCCATCTACCACACCATCAGCTTCAGGGTAGCTGTCCGGGTCCAGGACCTCTTCAGCATTATCAGCCTCAACAACATGCACCACTACAAATTTCATGCGCAGGGGTGTGGCTGCATGCACTGGCAGCTCGCACTGTTACAAGCTTTCGCGCGGGCAGGTTGGATCGGAAGCGGGGACGCGGAGGCCGTCTATAATGCTATCTCGACTCTCAGCGCATCCAGAGCTTCTGTCCGCTTCCCTCCCATGCAGGGGGAGTTCTATCAGCCTCAACGCTAAGTCGTGTGCCCGACAGCTTGTATGTGCTCCAATAGACATCTACTCTGATTCAAAGAAGCTGACTACCATAGGGTGGATTCTGCGCCAAGGTCAACGAACCTACTACATGAAGTGCCAAGATCGGCGAGCTGTAAATGAGTGTAACAATATGAGGTTTCGATGTTGTCAATACATCCCGGTGCTTTAGAATCGATGGACAGCAGGGTAGATGCAGTCCCAGAAAGTCTCATCATCTGCCGGTGTCTCGCCAGCGATGAAGTGCCTGTAGCTGGTCCAAGAAGGACTGACGCTATCGCGGAGGACGTCCTCGTTGAAGTGGCGCATGACAAGTGAGTCCATCCATGGCGGGTAAAAGCCTGCGTAGCCCCAATCCACAAGCCACAGCGTGCCTCGCCTGTCGAGCAAAATGTTACTTGGATTGAGGTCGCCGTGGGCAAAGACAGGTTTCCATTCGACTGGTACGCGTGGAGGCGATGGAGCGGGCGTGCTGCACATTTTCACCCGCATCTCCCACCCGACCAGGGACAGGTACTGGCAGAAACGCCTGAACCGACGCGGAGAATCGAAGGGGCCGAATTCGTGGTCTTGAAAAAGAATGCAGGATACTTGTCCTGAACCCATGGTGCCCACATTGCCACCTTCGAGAGAGCGCAGCTGTTTCAGATACAGGCGCAGCGTGCAGGCGATGCGGAATTGCATGAGTGCAGTCTGCTTGTGCCAACACTCGTACAGCATCTCGCCATCGATGTGGTCCATGACGAGCCAGTCTAGATGCCGATGGTAGACGCGAGGCACGGGAATGGTAGTATGCTGGCGTACATATTCCATGCTCGCGCGCTCGGACGGTAGCAGTGGCTTCGCGACTAGGGATGGTGTGATGCGGAAGACTGCAACTGGGGGCAGGTTCTCGTCGTTGCCGACTCGACGGTGTAGATCTTTGGACCAGGCCGTAGCCATGGAACTCTGGGTGAGCGTTTCAATATCCTCATTGCTTGAAATCTTGGCGAGGTTCGCGTCAGGCTACAAGTTCATCAGTTGTATTGCTAAGTAATCCGTGACCGGTACTACGCACGACAGGCGGCACGTTTGTCGTAGTAGGTAAGCGGAAGCAAACCGCTATGAAATCCAGGAGCATTGACCGAACCCATCGATATGTATTTGCAATATTGATGTTATAGGATTCTTGTGCGGGAACGACGGCATTGACTAGGCATGGCATTAGCCCAATCATTGTGGTGCATGAATGTAAGCTTCCTACCAATGTACTCCATGAGTTCGCGTGCCCCATCCGGAGAGGTTGAGTCAACCAAGATAGCATCCAGGTCAGTCATATAAGTCACACAGGCCTTGTTCATCAGCGCATGAATATGCGAGGAGCTATCTCGAGGCACCACGTCAGCTTTGGTGAGAGCTATGCACGCTGATGATGCCGCTTTCGCCGCCGCATTGCAAGTCTCCGACTTCAATAGATGTGTCGCGGATGCGTCGGCAGTCACGACTGTTGATTCCACATGAGTAGACTCATCGCCTAGAGCTGCGTCGAAGGAGAAGACACGTCCGTCTCCCGAACGCCTGAATGTAGCACGGTTCTATATAGTATCTATGTGAGATGATGGGCGTCTCTCATTTGCGTACTACCAAGCCCACCAGCAGAGACATCAATGTCTTCTTTCCCGTCCCCGGGTCCCCTACGCAGACTTATGTTTGAATCATGACGAGAATGAAATCCTTGGAGGTAAGTGGTGTGCTTACCGTATATAGCAACTTCAATTGTTCGGACCTCAGGTTTTAGGGACATGCTGTTGCAACCGAGATACACAAAGAAGGCTTTCGAGCCTGAGTGTGGATATGGCTCGAGTATGGCCAGGTTCTCGCAGACGTGGAAAGGGAGTGAGACGCATTATTATGTAGAAGTCAACGTCATCAACAACGTGAGTTCGCACGGGTGCCACAGTCGCGGCGTCGCCACAGTCACCCGATCCGTCTCCAATCGACTCACGACTCGATTCGTGCTGCCTCTTCGTTGTACATGTCATTATTCCTGACTGGATCATTCACATTCGCCACAAACGACTGCCTAGTAACAACATCGTGGTCCGCTGCATGTCGCGTGTCACAGTTTCTGCAACAAGTCTCTGGAATGTTCTGATACGCACCCATCATATTACCTCGCGCAAGAAGGTGGCCAAATTGAGGCAGGCTGCCAACGACCACGAAGTATACGTGCTCATCTGTTATGGAGGCTGTCCGGGTGTCATGTACACGGAAGGTAGCTGTGAAGGTGTGAAACAGTGGGTTGAAATAGTGCGCGTGAGTTCTACTACTATCTTGCAGTACGATAGGAGGACGACTCACGGAAGGAGGACTCTCACATGCAGAAACTGCGCTACAAGGACTACCAACTTGCTAGCCGACCAGCCCCTCTTGTAGTGGAGACGCAGACAGGAGATGAGTCGACTGCCCCTGATACGCGCACAGTCCCCATCGGACTGAACGAAGTTGAGACCGTCAAAGACTTCGGTGCTGTCATGCGGGAGCGCAATGTCTGGTGCTGGTGGCGGAAAGGCATGGGCTATGTCTCTGACCAAGAGTAGCCCTCATGCGGTAGCCTCTCCGGATATCTACACATTCCCCATCACGCTCTTGGTTTTTCTCCACTTTCCCAGCGGGTGAACTCCCTGTAAATTACAGCTCGTCCTACTAGCAACCATTCTGTCAAGATCACTCCCTCCATGCACCACCGACGACCAAGAGCTGCACACTATCTCCCAAAGTCGAAGACCAATCAACATCACACGGCTCTCATTCTATGGCTGCCAGTACCCCGTGAGCGGCGACAGCAAGACATTCCGAGAAGCCATGGAAGTTGACGCGACGGTCATCTATGCCGAAGACGGACGTATCCACTCACACCGTCGGAGTTCATGATGTGCGACAAGGACTTTGCGCTGGACGCACTCGCCGGTGCCTACGCTGAGGCTTCTTGGGACAAGGGCCGGGACAAGTGGCTGAACCCGACGTTGCGAGGAGATGGCGGAGCTCCTGCGCCGCTGCGCAGATCCAGCGCATGCCCGTGCTCGCCTCGGGGCTATACAACTGCCTCAGGAACGAGTGCGACACGACCGTCGTCCTCCGCACCGTAACGGCACGTCGCCGCACTTCCCGACGCTGCCATGTTCCAGAAGCACTTCCCCGGACGCGATCAACATGCTCTCCAGGCTCGAGCCGCCAGACAAGACCCCGTTGATACCTGGCGCTGGCATCAATCGACTACCTCGCGTTCATCGGTCGGTCGAGCAGCGCGGGCCCTCCCATTGGCGCATCCCGAAGCGCACCGGCTACACAATCTGTTGCACATAGACTCGTAGGATTATGCGATCCTGTTGGTTCTAGCCTTTTCCGTCGGCGCCGCCGTTTAGGAGTCGTCGCTCTTCCTGCTCATACGCACGCGTGGTTCGAAGGTACTGAGCACGAACAAGATGCGAACACTATTAGTACAGCAACATGATGTATATACATATACTCTAATCGGGACTTTACTTACGAACACACATATTGGTTACCTCACTATCCGATTTACCTTCTTACGCCCAAACAAGCCTACAGCTTTGTGAAACCGCCAGGCATATGGGGAAATCCCGACAGGCCATAAGGTCTGGGTCCGTAAGTCGCCCAGGCGGACGGTGTGACAGAGATTGGGATGCCCCCAGGGCCGACACCATCCGTTTCGCTCGCCCTCATGCTCGACCCCACGCCGGCCGACGTGTCTCGGGATACCGCCTGCGCAGTGAGCATGTCGTGGAACTGCATGCGCAGACCGTGGATCCCCGCCCGCATGCTCCGCAGTTCTTCGCCTGTGTAGAGCGAGTCCTGCGCACGCGTCGTGGCTAGTGCGCCTAGCGCCCCCGCGAGGGAGGCAATGGACCCGTGGAGCGAGGCGAGAGTGTTCGGGAGGGGCATGCTTGGGTCGAGCGGGGGGATGGAGATCGTTCCAGGCTCGGTGTAGGGTGCCGGGACGTTGGAATACGTGGCTGGGTTGAGAACGCTGGGCGGGTACGCGGGGTTCATGCCTCCCAAAGCGGGCTGGGGCTGTGGAAGTAAGAGCGGAATGCGCTGCGCACTCGAGAGGTGTGGGTGGTGCGAGAGACTCGGGTCGCGGGCGTGGCTGGGCCCTGCGCCTGCGTTCTGATGTGGAGGGCGTGCTTGTGGCTGGTGTGGGATGAAATCAGGAGAGTAGACGTCTTCTTCTTCCACAGGGGGAAAGTATGATGATATATCGCCGCCCGCAAGCTCCGACGAGGCGACGGAGCCCCCCGGCGATGTCAACGGGGGAGGCACAGACGATGCTGCAACCGAAGCATTTCCGTCCTGGGTTGATGACGACGCACGAGAGAGGGCAAGCGGATCGGTGTTGGTAGGTCTCGGAGGCGATGATTGTGTGCCTGTGCGCGCTGATTGTTGTGGGGTACCACCCCATCCTGTGCGTGGATCATTGTCCTCCGTCCTGTACCACGGGCCCAATGCTCTCCGAACGGCTTGCAGCTCAAATCGTAGTGTGTTGACTACACCTTCTAGGGCAGATAGCCGGAGACGGAGCCTCGCATTCTCGTTCTCCAACGACTCGTAAGATGTGCTGGTCGTCCCTGTAGAAGGTCCAGAAGGCTGTGCGTCATCTGACCCTCTCGGTGCGGCAGCTGGTTCTGTCGCGTGGTTCTCTTTGGGATGGTCAGACGTTGGGGGTACCACTGCATCAGTGGGCGGGGCCTGCGATCCCGGGTCTGCAGGGCTTGGCTGCGCTGGCGAAGGCGTGTCTTGGACATGCGTGTGCGACGCTAAATCTTTGCGGAAGATGCGTTTGGTACATTGCCCCTCGGGACACGGGACCTCGACATACTTGCAAGCGTCTTTGAGGTGGGTGGGGAGTAAAATTCGCTGGCATGTGTGCGAGCACCCAGCGTCGTTCTGCGGACATTCCACGATGAGCTCGTCTACAAGCTATGCCGATGGGTGAGCAGCCGCGTAGGACGTAGCGCGGGAAAGTCATACGTTGCGGATCAACGGGTCGGCGGGACCCAGGTCCAGGGCAGTAAGAGGGCAGCGATCCACAGGGCAGTGCGCAGATATGGCGATAGCCCGAGCTATGCATTCATAGCAGAATGTATGGCAGCAATTCCTCGTGGTGCACGGATCAACGAAGGGACACCTGCGTGGCCGTGGACTCAGGAGGATAGACTTGAATGACGGGTGGTGACACGTACCGACAGATGCAGCATACCTAACGCTGAATGAGAGCCAACCCGTCGGAGCATCTTCAACTACACGCACCAGATTCTGATTCGGTGTATCGACGTAGTTATACACAGACATCTCTGATGCAGATTCGGCTTGCGGGTGTGATTCAGCGAGTCCTTGCACGACGTCACACTGATGGAAATGGAACCCAATGATATCTGCAAATCAAAGTGAAGGCTGGAGGTGTTGTTTGTCTGTGGGGATGACAAGTCGAGGGTACAGGCGAGGGTATGACGAAGGTTGATGATGAGTGCGTAACTCCGAGAGAGTCGGAGGAGAGTCGGAGCCATGCTCGCGATCACGTGTGAGTCATTATGTCGGGCGTCTGTGCTATCCACGATGGCTCTATTAGGGCTCGAGTCAACTTTCGGAGATCCATCTCTCATCGTTGTCTACGCACTCTCTCTACACGCTACGCCAGTACACACGTCTTACCTGCATAGGGACGCGGACAAGGCCGCTTGAACACGATGTCCTTCCCTCCGCATGACTGTAAGCATCGATCGTGTGCCCCATCGTTGTGTCATTCACCATATACTCGCGCAGTGACCACACCATTTAACTTCGCCAAGGAAGAGGAGAAGGTGTTAGGATACTGGAAGGAAATCGATGCATTCCAGACAAGCTTGAAGTTGTCGGAAGGAAGACCAGAATACTCTTTCTACGATGGCCCACCATTTGCAACCGGCTTGCCGCACTACGGCCATTTACTTGCTGGGACGATCAAGGTCAGCTTCCACACACACTATACACCCCCGCCACGACCTCGAGCTTCAATCACCGACCCTGACCCGTGTTTTTCATAATTCGTCGTTACGAATTCCCTCCACCCCCGTCAGGTTTCCTCCTCCCATTGGTCATCCTGAGTCACCATTGTCTTGCAATTACTGATTATCACGTCAGGACATTGTGACTCGGCACGCACATGCAAGCGGCTTCCACGTAACCCGTAGATTCGGCTGGGATACCCATGGCCTCCCCGTCGAACACGAGATCGACAAGAAATTGGGGATCACTGGGCGCGAAGACGTCATGAAGATGGGCATCGCCGCATATAATGCAGAGTGCCGTTCCATTGTCATGCGTTATGCGGGCGAATGGCGACGTACCGTCGAGCGTATGGGGAGATGGATCGATTTCGACAATGACTACAAAACGCTGAACACGTCCTTCATGGAGAGCGTATGGTGGGCTTTCAGCGAGTTATACAAGAAGGGCTTAGTCTATCGGGGGTTGAAAGTCATGCCCTACTCGACCGGCTGCCTGACACCGCTATCCAACTTTGAGGCTGGGCAAAATTACCAGGATGTGAACGACCCTGCTGGTATGCATACACTCTTGCGTGGGTGGGAGGTGTTCTCGCTGATATGTTTGCCAACAGTTACTGTTTCGTTCCCTCTTGTGGATGATCGCAAGACGTCCCTCCTTGCCTGGACAACCACGCCCTGGACACTCCCCTCGAACCTCGCACTGTGCGTGCATCCCGACTTCACCTACATCAAAATCTACGACGAAGAGCGGGATCAAAACTTCATCCTCCATGAAAACCTCCTCACCACCCTCTACAAGGACCCGAAGAAGGCCAAGTTCAAGAAGCTCGGTACGTTCAAGGGGGCGGACATGAAAGGATGGCGCTATGTCCCACTGTTCGAGTATTTCACCGAGCAGGTACGTCCCACCCCTCGCTGCATCTCATCACCTGGCTCACCCCGCACAGTACGAGGACCGTGCCTTCCGCGTCGTAACCGACACCTACGTCACCAGCGCGGACGGTACCGGTATCGTGCACCAGGCCCCCGCGTTCGGCGAGGACGACCACCGCGTCGCGCTCGCTCACGCGATCGTGAGTCCAGAGGAGATGCCGCCCTGCCCGATCGACGACTCGGGCCGCTTCACGGAGCAGGTCCCGGACTTCGTCGGGCAGCACGTCAAGGCCGCGGACAAGGAGATCCAGCGCGTGCTCAAGCAGAAGGGCCGGCTGATCGTGCAGTCGACGCTCAAGCACTCGTACCCGTTCTGCTGGCGCTCGGGCACCCCGCTGATCTACCGCGCGATCCCGGTGTGGAACGTGCGCGTGACCCCGATCATCGACGAGCTCGTGGCGAACAACAAGAAGACGCGATGGTGAGCAGTGGGTCCATGGAGCAGCGGGCTGTTATATGCTGATTGCGTGTGGGCAGGGTGCCGCAGAATGTCGGTGATAATAGGTTCGGCAACTGGCTCGCGAACGCTCGCGACTGGAACATCTCGCGGAATCGATACTGGGGCACGCCCATCCCGCTGTGGGCGAGCGAAGACTTGGAAGAGGTTCGTCACCCATGCGTGTATCTTTGAGGCCGTGCTGACTGTTGTGCGCAAAGGTTGTGTGCGTCGGCTCGGTGGAGGAGCTCGAGAAGTTGTCTGGTGTGACTGGTATCACCGACATTCATCGTGACAAGATCGACCACATCACCATCCCCTCAAAACAGGGCAATGGTCCACTCAAGCGAGTGGAGGAAGTCTTCGACTGTTGGTTCGAGTCCGGAAGGTGGATACATTGCTGCCCCTCATCCTACTTACCCGCTCACTCAACTGTGCTCCTCAGCATGCCCTATGCGCAGATCCACTATCCATTCGAGAACAAGGAGAAGTTCCAAAATACGTTCCCCGCCGACTTCGTATCGGAGGGTATCGACCAGACGCGAGGTTGGTTCTACACCCTGCTTGTGCTCTCGACGCACTTGTTCGGTACTGCTCCCTGGAAGAACCTCATCGTCTACGGGCTCGTCCTTGCAGCGTACGTTGAATTTCTGGCTCTTAGTACCCCCATTGCTCAATAGGTTTGATATAGGGATGGGAAGAAAATGAGCAAGAGTCTGAAGAACTACCCCGACCCCAATCTCATCATCAACCAGTACGGCGCTGATGCCACGCGGTATGCCTTCCATCGCAACCAACCATTCCCTGGCTCACTGACTCCCTCAGGATGTTCCTCGTTAACTCGCCCGTTGTCCGTGGTGACAACCTGCGCTTCCGTGAAGAGGGCGTTCGCGAGGTTGTCTCCCGTGTGCTCCTCCCCTGGCTCAACTCGCAGCGCTTCTTCCTCGGTCAGGCCGCCCTGCTCAAGAAGAACACGGGCCGCGACTTCCAATACGACTCACACGCGCCCGTATCTTCCAATGTCATGGACCGCTGGATCCTCGCGCGGTGCCAGTCGCTGATCAAGCTCGTACGCGAAGAAATGGCCGCGTACAGGCTGTACACCATCCTCCCACGGTTGCTCGACCTTGTCGACGAGCTCACGAACTGGTACATTCGCTTCAACCGGAAACGACTGAAGGGTGAGGATGGCGTGGAGGATACCGTGGCAGCCCTCAACACTCTCTTCGAGACGCTGTTCACGCTCTGCCGCACAATGGTACGTTTCGTAGTTGATGGGGGCGCATACATGCACTGATCTATCTTGGCTGCAGTCATCCTATACCCCCTTCCTGACCGAGAACCTCTACCAATCACTGCGTACATTCATCCCCGAAGACCTCAAGGCGGACACCCGTTCCATCCACTTCCTCGCTTTCCCGGAAGTCAAGGAGGAGTACTTTGACGCTGTGATTGAGCGCCAGGTCAAGCGCATGCAATCCGTCATTGAGCTTGGTCGTAACATCCGCGAGCGGCATAACCTCTCGCTGAAGGTCCGTCATGCTATCCGACCTACTCTTTTCTGAGCTGACAATATTATCCTCCAGACGCCTCTCCGCGAATTGCTAGTCTTCCACGCTGACCAGGAATACTTGGACGATGCTCGCAGTCTCCAGCGATACATCGAGTCGGAGCTCAACGTGCGCGCCGTGGTCTTCACGTCAGACGAGCAAGCCGCCGGTGTGCGCTACCGCGCGGTCGCAGACTGGGCCACTCTCGGGAAGAAGCTCCGGAAAGACATCGCACGAGTCAAGAAGGCGCTGCCGGACTTGCCCAGCGACGACGTCCGCTCATACGTACAGACGGGCAAAATCGTGGTGGACGGCATCGAGCTCGTCGAGGGCGACCTAACAGTACAGCGGTATATCGACCTCCCGGAGCCAGTGGAGGGGCAGGCTCAGTACGCGACACACACCGACAACGACGTCGTGGTCCGACTCGACGTCCAAGTGCACGCGGAGCTGCAGAACGAGTGGCTGGCACGCGAGCTGATCAACCGCATCCAGAAGATGCGCAAGCGGGCGGGCCTGCAGGCGACGGACGACGTGGACGTCTTCTATGCGTTCGAGGAGGGAGCGGGTGCAGAGCTGCGCGAGGCCATGCGGGAGTATGCCGATACTATCCAGAAGACCGTGCGGAGTGTGCCGATTGAGGTTGGGAAGAGGAAACCGACGCAGAAGGTGCTCATCGAGGAGGAACAGGAGGTCGCAGATATCAAGTTCGTGCTGTCGTTAGCATGGCCTTCGAAAGATTAGTCAGTTCGGGGACGTAGAAGAAAACGAAACATGTATTACGTTCTGTGCATCTACAAATACAATCTGCTCTCGTGTCATACTAGAGGGAACGCGCATTCACTTCTTGGATGTACCGAATCCGCTGAAGCCCATCATTTGCATCATGTCGTTTTGCGCCTGGACTTCTTGTACAGTCGCATCTTTCACGAGTTCTACTCGTGCTTGCTCCCGCAATGCCTTCTTTGCCGCTTTCTTCTCAGCTCGCAAGGCAGCTTCACGCTCGCGGACCTCTGCCAATCTCTGCTCAAAGTCAAAGGTCTTGGCAGAAGACGCCTCTTTGGTCTTCTCTCGCAAGTAGGCGATTCGTGCACGGACTTGTTCCACCGTTGACCGTTCAACACGTGTAGTCTGTCCCATTGCACGCAGATCTATACGGAATCTCAGTACCAATAAACGCATGCGTAAGGGAGATGCATACGTGCACGTCCGTTCAGGTGATCCAGATAGCCTATGCTATCCTTGTATGTCCGATTGCACGTCTCACAGTAGAAACCTGGAACGCCTGGGCCACGCGTGCCAGCATTCTGCACAACCATAGTCTTGTTGAGATTCTTCTCCAGCTCCAGTGAGCCCTCCCGACGCTTCATAAGTTCGGTAGCCTTGGGCAAGTCGTCTCGCTTGCCCTTGCGCGGTTTCTTCCCTGCTCTCCATGAGTCTTCCAACCAGGGGGGAAGCTACGTGCACACACACCCTGCTTGAGCCTCTCTTCATTCTCTTGCATTCGCTCCTTCTCCTCCTGGTCCCGCTGGCGGGCCTTCTCTGCGTACTCCTCTTTATCCCATTTCTTGCGGAAGTCTGTGTCGTTCGCACGAGACCCATATGCCCCTCCCTTGCTGGCCATCGCTGTTTGCAGTGCCCCGCTGAGTTGAATTAGCTGTGTAGTACAAACGATAGATGTCGAGACGCGGACGCGGGCGAGTGAGAGGTTGGCTGGAGTCGAGCGCAATTCGGTCCAAGAGGATGTGGCAGATGTGGCGCCGTGCGGCCCGTACCAAGCGCTTCGTCAGAATGTATACCCAGGTTCGGAAAGTTGTGTAGTTCGTCGACCTCAGGCTCTGGTCAATTCAGCATAGAATCAATGGCGGAAGGGACACTGTCAGATCATTATACCAGCCAATTTACCTGGCACCATCGCTGTTGTTAGAATCTAAGCACTAGATTACATGCAAATACAAGCTAGTCTGCAAAGTCGTCTCTCCATGTCACCCTCGTCCCATCCCACCCTACCGTTTCCTTGCGCTGGAACAGAGAGAGAACGGAGCGTAATATATGTCTTGAACCTCGGGTTACAGCTAGCGACAGCGACAATAGAAGATCCGATCGTCCGCCACAAAGCATGACAGAGGTTCCAAACAAGAGGCTTCTGTCCTCGCGCGCACGAGCTTTTCGTCAACCAAGTACCACGAGAAGGTCTTTGGTTGGAGATGCGTAGATACGGCGTCCCGAGCCAATGCCAAAAGTTCGCGTACATGTGAGGCTTAGAGGAGTGCGAGGGAGAGGCGGCTGGTCATGAAACGGCATTCTCTTCCCGACCCGCGCAAAGTGGCCTAATGTGAGAGGGGAAGAGTGCCTTCGAGAAGCTGCACCATTGAGTCACCAGAGCGGGCAGCGCGAGAAAAAAGGGGGCTCGTAGGGAGCAGCAACAGGCACAGGCCCAGAGTTGTAGAGCAAGGTCGCGAGAGGGAACCAAAGGAGAGACCGCAGGGGGAGGACTGAGCTTGACGAGACTGTCTTGTATGATGCCTGAGTATAACGAGAGGTCAGAGCAACTGAGTGAGACTTGTGGACCAGACTGCTGAAGGGAGTCGATGTGGTCGGAAGTGGGGGAAAGGAACAGTGTTCGAGGAAGGGGTGTATGTGCGCAATCGCGGGGATAGGGAGTAGTATGAGATGGGGGATCGGGAAACCCGTGGGACCAGACTTGAGGGATCAAACGACACTAGAAGACTTGCGATATAGGGCCAGACCAATAAACCGGCTAGGCAGCGTTTAGGCTTAAGCAAGTATGGTGTGGTTACGGGGAAGACGCACTAGGGATGGGGTCAAGAGTAAGGTGCCTCAGAGGGATGCAGAAGAGCCAAACCCTGCCCCCGCCCGAAGAACAGCGATGACAGAGGGGCTATCGCCCCTCTAAGGCAGATTTCAGTCAAGCGTAGCGACCTTCGCAACAGTATGTGACGTACCACTCAAAGACGTTGTCAGACGCTGCGAGGCTCATCTCGTTGTCGTTGCTGCATAGCACCATGAGCACCGGCTCGAAAGGCAGACACACGAAGGAAAACGCACTCAAGCTCTTGCTTGCTCTCGCCGTCAAGAGACTCGCCCTCGATCTCCTCCTCATCAGCCTCGTTGGTGAAGCGGCCATCCAACCACCATGCGAGGAATGCCGGGATGGGAAGCACGATTACAGGGTAAAATTTGTGCTGGGGGATGTCGAAGTACTTGCGGACAGCCTCCAGGACCCAGAAGACGAAGCCGAAGTCAGCCTCTCCTTTGCCCCCGATATTGTCATCCTCCGAAACGATCGAAGCGACAGGGTCAGTGGCGACGGGGAGCGATGCGGCGTGGACGGGGCTGGGGCTCTCGTTCTTGGTGGCCACAGCGGTGGGGAGCGCGATGGTCCCAGTGGCGGACGCGACGTACTCTTCGCCTATGAAGCACCTCGTCATGGTGGCGGAGGCGAAGAACTCTGTGGCTGACGTGAACGTAGTCGACGCGACCGTGGACTCCGGCATCTGCGTGATCGACATGAGAGGCGCTACAGTGGAGGTGCGGGACGGCATGGGCCAGTCCACTTCTACGTAGCACCGGAGACGGGAGTCGGTCCAGTTCAGAGCGACGGTGCTCGAGTCCTCCGAATGGATCCATGGGGACATCTCGTTGATCTCGAACCAAGAGTCCTGACCAGGACCAAGGAGATCAGCCGATGCGGCGAACTCGTTCTCGACGAACCATTCGAGAGAGCTGACAATGTAGAGCGGGCCGTCCACCCGCGGAAAGGAAGTGTCGTTGTAGGGGTACCGGTCCAAGTACTGCACCGCGGTGAAGTCTGCGCCGTCGAAGGTGAGCGAGGAGCCGGGGGGAGTGAAGTTCCAGTCGAAGAGCGATCCTGCAGGAAGTCGAAGAGACTGGACGGCCGCGCCCATGCTGTGCTGCATCTTGCCGAAATGATACTGAAGGGTCTCACTCCCTCTGAAGGCACCAGACAAGAGTAGCAGTGCGCCTAGCAAGACGGCTATGATAGGCATGTTGGTGGTGAGCGTGTGTGAGTGACCGACTGGAGGTTTGACTGGAGGCGCGAGGTTGGTTGCCACTGGAGAAGATGACGGTTCACTGGTGGAAGAGGAGGTACTTACCGCAAATTTTAAGGTGCCTGCTGATTTCGTCAGCCTCACAGGCCTCTTGGGACTTGAGTTGCATGGTTGCCCGCCTCGCCGGTCACCCTCCGGTCAGCCAATGCGCTCCAGGCTGGCATCAACCAATCGGTTGAGAATCTCGAGCCACACGAGTGCGGTCAGAAAACTCACCCCGGTGGCCTAGTTCGATTCAACGTAGTCAATTGTGAAGACCGCTGCAATGCCGGTTCTATTAGTGCGACACACGTTGATTCAGACCTACATCCAGTAGCATCGACAAGTCTTGAGATGGATTCACTGTAAACTCGTGAAGTGCAGAAAACGTACGCAGGGATGTCAATGGAGGCTCGAACGTGAACTCCGCGGACATATAGTAAATTACGGGCCTCGGCTGCCATGACTGGTATCGTGTCCAAGCGGTTTACATGGTGGCGATCTGCAAATTAGAACATTCTAAGTGTACAACGAGAGGAACATAGTACGGTCGTTCCGAGGAGCCGGACTACGGTCTGCGGTAGGACGGTAAAAATACAATTGGATAGCTGCCGCATACCATCATGAGTCCACACAACACTTGTTCAACACGCGCGGAACGCACCGTACGTCAGAGAATGCGAGAACCTCTATTATCTCCCACTGCCACAGCGATGCAACGTGGACGGATCATCTTGCCTGTTTGGCACGCATGATCCTATCGTACGACTCTGCGACTGGGTTCCGATACGTCAAGACAGACATGTGCGCGTTCAGATATGGCGGCGGCAGTAAAGGGTGGACGACCTCGAGGTTCTGCAGCTGCTCGGCGGGCGGGAAGTGGGACGTGAAGTGGGTGGACTCGCGGGGCGGTGACGGCGTCGACCGCATAGCGAGGCTTGACAGGGCGGCGAAGGACGAGGAGGAAGAGATTGTGGATAGCGTGCGCTGTCGGTCATGATTCGAGCGGCTGAGTTGTACTTGACTAGCAGACTGCACAGGCATGGTCGCAGTTGAGCGTGAAGAGGAGGTCGAAGTTCGGCGGAGCTGCCTACGCGCTTCTGATGATGAAGGAGAGGAATGGTTTGGCGAAGCGGTACGAATGCTCGTCGGCGAGCCCGCACGGATGCTGGACGGGGATGATGCGGAGGATAGCTGCGCTTGGGCGGCATCCGAGGAGACCATGGTCAAGGGTGCCAGGGGAGCGGGCTTCGGTGCAAATAGAGCACCGTGGCCATAAGAGTGGCCACGAATAAGTGGATGGGGACGCAGCGGTGCCCCGTCTGTGCGACTTGTGATCGAGTGCGTCGATGGTGGCCGCGTCATCGACTGCCGTTTCGGTGGCGGGGAAGCTGAACGTGGAGGGGAATGTGTCTCTGAACGGGCCTTGGTGATAGGAGGCGGGAGCAAGTCGATTGTATTAGTTTGCTGATCACGTATGGCAAGGTGTGATTGGGATGCAGAGGGCTGCGCCGATCGTTGTTCTAGGGGAAAGTCCCGCTGAGATGGTTGGGCGATTCGCTCTGCTATCTGCCCCGACGCGACTCGCGGTAGGGAAGGAGGTACCTCTGCCCTGGGTGTGGGTACATCCTCTCTGCGAAAGCCGTTCACCGTGGTGGGAGACGGTGGACGTTGTGGTTTGCTGGGTTCTATAGGCGTCTTCGTCTCTTCACCCTCAGAGTCGGATTGGACAGCGTTTGGGGTGGCATTGCCACTTTCACTGGACACCCATTCATCGTCATCGACCTCTGACGGACTCGATATAGTAAATCCGGCTCGATGTTTGCCGTCCTTAGTACGGGTAGTTGTAGAAGGTGGTGGGGCACGTCTTAACTGTGCAGGAGCGACTTGTTCACGCGACGGCAGACGGTTCGCGCTGCTGATCCTTGACAACGTGCTTGTACGTGTGATAGGCTAGAAGCATGATCTATGTCACAACTACTTTTTCAACATTTCCGACATCGAGAGGGTACATACCTCGTGGTTGAAATGCGCGCTCTTCCTGGACTTGTCGGGCAATCTCGGTGGGGGTGCGTCCTTCTGGGTGAACTGTAGATTCAGGCCAACCTTGGATCCGCCAGAGCTGGTTCGGGAGTGTGTGCGAGTCATTCCGCCTTGGGCGCGATGTCCACGGTTGGGTGCGGGCATAATGATAACGGAAGAAGAGGGAAAGGAGATGTTCGTGGACGACGACAGCGATTGCAAGGGCGCCTCGGTGGCGTTTAACGCTCCGACCCAACATCGATTAGCCGGCAAGGCGCTTAAAACTCGAACGCTCGGGAGCGGGTTCGCTCGATCGGGATATGGTTGGGATATACATCTTGACGCGGTCGACGCGCAGACTCTCCAATATCATCAGCGTGTCAGTCCTGTAGTATCTAGATGCCTCAAAGGCGGGCGGCCGATACCACCTAGGATAGTTTTTGCACAGAAACACTGCGTATTTCAACACGATCGAATAGGCGCCCATATGAAGCGCAGAGGACGATCATTTTGTCTTCTTCCTTGAAGACTTTCTTCACCTCACCGGTCGAAACCCTACTGCCACAAAGACTGTTTGATCGTTGACCAGAGTTCTATTCGCGATGGAGAGGGTGCAGTTTCAGCAAGAGCAGGTACGCAAATGTCTGTCTTCATGTTTGTCACGACTAAACGAGAGTGGCTGTTAGATGCTCATCGAGCTCAAGGACCTCGTCAGAAAGGGTCTGTTTACGCAGGTAAGTCATCAACTACCTTGTACACGCATGGGTGTATCGAAAGTGTCATGTAGAAAGAGGTCAAGCAAATTATGCAAAAGCGGACCGCATTCGAAACCGCTCTCGTTAGACGAATACCGAAGAAGGGCGACTTCCTCCGCTACATAGCCTATGAGATGGGTCTAGAAGCCCTCCGGAGAAAACGCTTCGCTCGACTCTTTGACGGCCCGCAGCCGTCGTCTGTGTCCGATTACGCCCTTGTCCGGAGACAGTTCCACATCTTCGAGCGCGCTCTCAAGAAGTTCAAGGGCGACGTCGGCCTCTGGGTTCAATATATACAAGTCGCGAAGAAAGAGGGAGCGAGGACACTAGTGGGGCGTATCACGGCACGGTAAGCCCTGAATGGGTGCTCGTGTTGACGTCGAGTGACATATCATGTTTCCAGTGCGCTGCAGCTACACCCAAGCGTACCTGCACTCTATATTCTCGCTGCCTCACACGAGCTGGAACACTTGGCTCCATCTGCTGCGCGCGCGTTACTACAGCGAGGCATTCGGCTCAATCCTGAGAGCACTGAGATGTGGCGAGAGTACGTGAACATGGAGTTGGGATTTGTGGAGAGCTTACGGCGACGGTGGAGTGTCCTCGGCATCGAGGTAGAGGATACTAAGGGCAAGGGCAAGCAAAGAGCACGAGATACGCACGAGGATCAGGAGATGGATGACAGCGATGTCGAGCGAATGCAAGTGGATGCGGAGGATGAGGGCGACGAAGGCGAGGCTGCGAGGAGGCAGATCATGCGAGGAGCGATTGTCATGTCTGTCATGTCGAGCGCCGCCAGAGGTCTGTTTTCACGCGCGTCCCCTCATCGCGACCACAGCTAACTCGTGGCCAGCTTTACCGAAGATCGAGCTTTTCATATCGCTTCAGGACTTGCTCGCGACCTATCCATGCCCACCGCCCCTGCGCGATACATTACTCGATCACCTCTTCACCCTCCTACATGAAACACTGCCCGACGATCCTGCGGCCATCAGACTCTCCGCGACGAGACGTTTGCTACCTGACCTCAAGGGCGAAGCACTAGTCGACGCGCTAAAGAACGCCAATGAACGGCTCGCTAGTGCTGTGCGCGATCAAAATGCAGGAAACGAGCGTCTCGCGTCGTTGTATACCAGCTTCGTGCAAGATTGGTGTCAGAAAAACATCGATGACAGTCTGGTCAGTCATCATTCTCAGGTTTCTACTTTTTCATGATCTGATTTGTTGCTACACTTGTCCCGTGAAACACAGAAAGGCTACCTCATCACATCGCTGCAGCTCCTAGCACAGCAAAAAAAGGCCAATCCCTTTCCCGTCCTGCTTGCCGCAACAATCACGCTACTCACCACGCACCACGGGAGCCTAGCTGATTATCTCCCGCCTACCAGCAACACGCCCGAGCGGGTCCTTCGCCTAGCCAGGAAGGCCACCGAAAAGGAAAGTACAAAGCATTCAGCGCAGGTATGGCTCGCACGGCTCGACGCGGAGAAACAACTCTCCACTAGCGACGACGTGAAACGTGCGTGGGACGAGGCCCGGGCGGCCGTGGTGGGCGCAGGGACAGAGACCGTATGGCTCTGGGGGCTAGAGCCCGAGCCGGACTGGGAAGCCACGACAACAGAGCCCGGAACCGCCATTGCGGAGACTGGGGCGGAAGAGCGTATTCGGCTACTCGCGGTGCGTGCGCACAGCTCTGCATTTTTAGCTCCGGCACTGACGGCCTTGCGTGACACGCATTGTGCACCATGTCCTTCGATTGTATCATTATGCGACCGTGTGGACCCACCCGGCGTTGTGTACGTATTATTATGACGATGCTGCCTGCGCGGGTATACAGCGGCTTCTTGGAGAAGGCCACCGCATGCGGGACTCGACAGCTTGGGCGGTGGTGCAGGAGGCGCTGTTGATGCGATACACGAGGGCGACCGACGTCGAGCTCAAGATCAGGTTCAGGCCCGAGACATCCGGAGAGGGGAATGCTCCACCCGCCGGGACACGCAAGAGGAAGCGCGCACGAGGGGACACGGACGCAGAGGCAAGATCGCCATCGATGGCCTACGTGGACGCGCGGGCGGCCCGCGTGCGCCACGTCGCGTCGGCGTACGTGGTGACAGCCCCCGTGTGGCGGGAAGTCTTCGCGCAGGAAGAGGCTGCTTCGGAGGAGGCCCCCGCGTGCTCTGGACACGTCCTCGAGCTGGTCCATGAACAGTGGCGGCGAAAGGACGCCGTTCGCGCGACCGTCGGCTGGGCGCGGTGGCTGCTCGCGCATGGGAAGGCGAAGGCGGCGACGGAGGTAGTCATGCATGCGCGAAGCTCGCTCCCGGAGGACGAGGCGAGGGAGCTCGAGCACCTCTGGAAGAAAGAAGTGGATGCGATCGTCGAGGCCCCGTCTGGTGACATCCCCGAAGAGCCCCCCGCGACGGCCGAGTAGATTCCTCCGTCAGGTACAATTGTCGCGCTCGCGCTGGATAGCTGGTGTTGTGCATCTACTCTCATTGACGTTGACAATGCTCAGCCTTGTTCGCTTCCCCGGAGGCCCTCGTGGGTGTCTTCGGAGGGAACGGGCGTGCGCACTTTGTGCGAACCGTAACCCACCGTTTCGGGGCAATGCATCCGAGAAGACAATACGTACCGCGTGGTATCAAGCGCATCCTCTCGTCTCCAAGAGAGGAGAGCTTCGCCTGAGACAGCTCGAACTGTATAGAGTAGTCGGAGATCCGGTAGGTGTCGAGCGGGCCGCAGGTGAGTTCCGCACTCATCTGACATCCAACGATGAGTGGTTGTCCCTTGCGTATCTACTAGTGCAACTACTAGTATGCTACGTGGAGTACAGTGGTATGGCTGAGGTGGGGCAGCCTGATCCCATCCAGCCAAAGACTCGTGCGTCACACAAAATAATGTGTCGGTAAGATGTACGATGTACATGCCGTTTTCATAGCCTTTTCGCCAATCTGATGCGGCAGACGACACAACCTCGTTCATCATGCAGCACAGCTCGTGCGCTCCTGTATGTTCAATCTTCTGTCGCTTATATGCGACGTTCTGCGGCTGTTGGGAATATGTACGCGATGCCCATATGTGCGCGGACGCATACCGCACCACGACAGCATGTACATATTGTTCGCTGAACGGAAGGCGCCACATCCGTGAAAGTTGAACTCGAGCGCATGCATGGAAGGCAAATGCAATGAACCCCATGCCCAGGTGCATTTGAAAAGTGTCGGGAAACGTCGTACAACTGAGCTTATTTTTCATACCGGTAGAGCACACAGTGCGGGCGTCAAGCAGAAACCACTCAACGGCACCGGGAGGGAGGGATGTCCTTGGGCCCGTAAAGTCATCAATTCATGGTCATCATAGGAGATACGTAGCATTTGGGGAGCCAGGAAGTTGGTAGTACACAAGCAGCTATACCGTGACATCGCGTAGCACTGGCAGAAGATATCGGCATTGCAAAGCATTGTAATAAATACTAACCTCTAGGTAAGTAGGACATGCATGCCCAACTCGACACATCACACACGACGCCCAAGTACCGAAGGGTTCTGAACATGAACTGTATGTCGGTGCCATCTAATCAAACCTAGAACCACGCGGGAAGCCGTATTAGCAGCGCGACGTTCGCCAGATGTCGGCAGTCGTATCCCCGCGTTGTTTATCCACATCTGTGCACAAACAAGGCGAAGAAGAGAATCCATGCAGCGGCGAAGTAAACTTACCGCGGCAGCGTCCGACGAGCATGCGGCTGGATTTAGAGAAGCCGGCGGCCTGGATGGAAACTCTATTCCACACTGCTGCTTCCCAAGGTTCGATGGCATGGGTCAATGCCGGAAGAGGGTGTGGCAGCCTGTGCCAGCTGCCCACCGTGCCCTGCTTATCGGCATGCCAAGCAAGAGATAGTTCGCCCCGTAGGACCTCAGAGTCAGAGTGGGGGAACTTAGTCACAGGCCGCTCGCCGCCCCCCCTTTGTCTGCCCGATAGTTACCCGACAGCCCGACGGCATCGTGCCTTGACCTGAGCGGCGGTGGCCTGGACATGCGTAGACGTTGAGTATGAATAGAGCAGCATATGCTAAGGGCTGCTTACGGGTTTTCCTGCTCGGAGCCGAGGACGGCATGGGACAAACGGTGGCGAGGCGTGGTGGTCGCACTGCCGCGTGCGGGGAGATCATGGGTACGACCCAGAGAACCGGAGCCTAGTATGTCGTAGTTTGCTGCGGTGAAGATCACGTTTGGGCGTAGAAGCGCATGCGTGTATCTGAGTGGATGGAGTGTATGTATTCTGAGGACAAGGTGACGTGGAATTGCGAATCTGAGTACTGCGAGAGTAGGAGATAGCCATACTATGATGGCATGCCGCGTTCGCCCTTGAGGTGTATGGATAGTCAAATACGTACGATTGTGGACAACGTGGACGATGTGTTGAACACGTATGAAGGACAGTTGATCAAGCCGAGCTGAGGCGAGGCTCCGGGACGCGCGCGTGGTGGATGGACCCATATGGTGTACGGATACACGTGCATGGCGCGCCCAGCAGTTGGCGGTGGCTCGGGCGACTGGCCACTTCGCTGAGACATGCACAGGCGGGTGATTAGACGAGGAAAAAGAGGAGAATGGATGGGGCGAAATGGGTGTGGAGGAGGGGTGGGGATGGCCGTGAGGCGGTGTGGGATCTGGGCAGGGGACGGCTGTGACAGTTGGGCGTGCCAATGCCATTGTGGGCCTATCCGAGTGCACGCGCGCGCGTGGTGCTGCGAAGTCCTGCACCATGTGCTACCGCACAATCGCAATATCTCCCCTGCCCCAGCGCAGGCGCCCCCTCGCCATCCTCCCTTCCTCCACCGTCGTCGCTGCAGTTGCATTCGCTGCTCAGGTAAACCAGGGTGAGTCCACCGCCGTCGCCATCCTCGATGTGCACAGCCTGACTCACACCCAACCCTGCCACCTTAACTGCCTCTCCGCGCCCGTTCCAATCCCCGCGCCCCAGCTTTGCCTTTTGCTGCCTATCGGTGCCCTCAGGCTCGCTCCAGCTCCTCGACGCCGCAGGTCGTCGTTCTGCTTGCCTGCTCGCATCCTGCTCGTCGCGAGAGATCCGCCCTCCCCCCTTGCTGCATGTTTTCACGAGCTCTATAGTATCCTGTGGTCTGATCCTCTCGCCCATTCTCTCGCCTCGAGAACGGAGTGTAGAAAAGACCCCATTCCGCTAGCCTTCCTCCTTGCTCATGTTGCAGTATCCAGTCCAGCTCCCCCCGCTGTCTCTTACGTCCTCCAAGCGAACGCCCCTCATCCGTAGGGACACAAGTGATGACCTTCAGAATGGATCTCTGACCCACAAGCGCGCGTTCACCGACAAGCTTGTGCCTTCCCGTCCCTCCCATCATGTAGTTCCTATTCACGTTTCCACTGCTTTCTCAACCGCTTCCTCCCCCACATCGACTCCCCCTGCTACTCCCAGTCCCAACCCCCGCCTATCTATCAAGCAGGCGCCACGTTCTCCCTTGATTTCTTCGCCGCACCAGCTGCCCAGCCCGATCCCTCGCTCGCCACACCCGTTCAAGTCCAACCTGTCGTCGTACGATGCCAAGTCGTACGGCTCCTCGAACTCGTCTGTGGTCGCAGACGTTCTCGCACCAGGCGACTTGGTCGGAGATGGCCTTCCCCTCCAAGGCGAGACGATCGTGCGCGTCCCCATCAGCTCATCTGAACCGCGGGCCGACTACGATGATCCGGCGAAGGAATTCGAGGTAGTTCGTATGCTTGGAACTGGAAGTTACGCTGTCGTGTACCTCGTGCGTGAGGTCCTTTCGCGCCCCCGTTCGCCCCCTTCGGACGACGAACACGGCGTCGCTGTTACTGGAAGCATGGAAATGGATGATGGTTACTTTGCTCGCCACCACGCTGTTGAGTACGGTCGCGAATACGCTATCAAAGTGCTGTCGAAGGCAAATCTCGACCGGGACGCTCTCGATGCCCAACTGGTCGAGGTACGTTGCAATCGGGTGAATATATGCGCATTTATTGACTGTCCTTTGCCCAGGCTACTATTCATCAGTCCCTCCCCGCTCACCCCAACATCGTCACCTTGCATCGCACGCTCGAGACGCCTTCATTTTTGCTTCTCCTCCTCGAGTTTGTGCCAGGTGAAGATCTCTTCTACTTTTTGGAACAGGCCCGCGATCACTATGAAGTCGATCCGCTGGCCTCGGACCTCTCGACGACCCCGCCCTCAGACTCGAGTTGCAGCAGCTCCCGCACCCCTTCGAGCCCGAGCCTGCTCTCGTCCCTTGCACCGTCGCAGTTGCTTTCCCGTACCCGCCTTCGTCTTATCGCGTCTATGTTCTCCCAGATGTGCGAGGCGGTGGCGACCTGTCATGACAACTCTGTCTTCCATCGAGATATCAAGCCAGAGAACTTCATCGTGACAGATGGGTGGACCACGCTCCCCGACGGACGGCGCGAACGCAAGGTTGTCGTCAAGCTTACTGATTTTGGACTGTCCACTACGGAAACGGATTCCGCCGACATGGATTGCGGTAGCGCTCCTTACATGAGTTTCGGTACGTCGATCGCTGCGCTGTCGTCACTATATACGTGCTTATCTCGATCTCTATGAAGAATGCCGAAATAACCTACACCCTACTTATTCTCCCCGTGCTGCCGATGTCTGGTCACTTGGCATCGTGCTTATCAACATGTACGTCGCCCGTCCACGAGCGGCCATGCGCTTCTAACGTGTTTCGTTTTGCAGGTTGTACCACTACAACCCTTGGACTGATGCCGCTGAGGGCGCTTGCAATTCTTTCGAGGCGTTCCGCCAGTCGCCGGTCCACTTCTTCATGACTCGGTTCGCTGGCATGACCGCCCCCGTCGCCGAGTTCATCGCGACGAAGGTCTTCTGTCTCCTCGACGGTCCGCGCGACAACGGCAAGCGTATCAGCGCACGTGCGTTTGGCATCTGGGTCCGCGACCTGCCCACGCTTCTGGGCGGCGAGAGGTCTGGCCACATGCGGACAGTCTCCATCTCCTCTGTTCACGGCTACCGTCTCGCCTCGATCCCTCACTCGCGTCGCCCGTCGCTGCGCAGTCCCACCCCCATGGACATCGCTGCTTCTCGGCGCGCCTCTCAGTCCATGTCTCGGGTCCCCTCACTCATCCCTGCTCAGGCCGCGGCCGAGACCTCCGTCCTCTCCACAGTTCCAGACCAGGAGATGGAGGAAGTGGACGAGGAGCCAGATACCATGGGCCGCACTGCTAGTGGGGCAGCGAGCTCGCGCTCGGCGTCGACCCAGAAGCGTCGCAAGCGTGGTGCGCGCAAGGGCAAGGGTTCGATGCTGTCCCCCACCACCCCGCAGGACGCCACGCTCACTACACTGGCGGAGGCGTCTCAGACGTTGGCGCGGGAGATCAGCCGTACCTCCCGTCAGTCGCAGGCCGTGTCCACATCAAGTGGCCGCGCAGCCCCCGATTTCGCGCCTCCTGCCATGGTCCCGAGTGTCCTCGGTGCACCCTTCCCTTTCTCGTCGTCTGCGATGGCGTCTACTACCTCGGTCCCAGCCTCCTCCTCCTCATCTTCGTCGGCGATCTCGAAGAAGCCCTCAAAGTGGAAGCTCTCGTTCGGCAAGGCCAGCAGTGCTGGTGTCAAGGTTCCGCCTGTCGAGGAGACGCCCGCGGAAGTCAGCAACGGCAACGTGCTGCACGCGTCCGCGCCGAGCAAGCCGATGTCCTCTACGGCGAGCAACGTCACCAACCTTCTCATGAGCCTCAATGCGCCCCCGGCGCCGTCTTCCTTGAAGCCCGAGCCAGAAGAGATAGGCAACTGGAACAGCCGCGGTCGTCGTCCGAAGAACACCCATCCGTATGGCCAGTATGCGAGCAACGCCAGCACCTGGGGTCCGTCTTCAAGCTCCATATTTACGTCGAACAGCAACTTGGAGCACCGCGGCCCGCAAGGTGTTGACCAACGTTCCCAGCGCGCTGTCTCTCCTGTCAGCAAACGTGGCGTCTCGCCTACAAGCACGCGCAGTGGGCGCCCGCTCGCCTCCAGCGCCAGCTCCATGGCGTCGTCGAATAATTGGCGCAGCTCGATGTCCAGCGCGGGCACGTCCACGTCAGCGTTCACTCGGTATAGCAATGGCAGTGTGCGTAGCGTCGCGACCGCGGCAACGAGCTTGTCTTCTGGCAGCTGGCGCAGCAACCAGACCGGCGCAAGCAAGTACTCGTCGAGCAACGAGAACAGGCCGGTCGGCTTGCCCGCTAATGTCAAGTGTGAGTATTGTCTGCACGTGAGTGACTGCCCTACATGATGTTGACGTGCTTTCACAGTTGTGCAGGGCATGCCATGGGAGATTGATCAGCCGGCGCCCAATAAGCCCCGCAAGCCTGGCGAGGTGGACCATAGGTCCACCGGTCCCCCGCAGCGTAAGCCCCGTCGTGCGAAACCGACCGACTCGGGCCTCGACACCATCAGCGAGCGTCCGCACCCCAAGCCAGTCAACACGAGGATGGATGCCGCATCGAGCACGACGGACCTCGCCGGTCTACAGCGCGATCGCTACGAGGAGGGAAGCGCCGAAGGTGACAACGATGGTCCGCGGAAGGTGCAGAAAGGACAGATCAACGCACTGGCGAAGATGCTGTCAGCGCTGCGGCGGTGAGCTGTGACAATGTGATCGGCCCACGTCGTGGTGCAAATGCTCTCTCGCTACCTCGATGTTTTTGCGAACGTACGCGCGCTGCGCTGCGTTGTACTCAGTACCTATGCACGGAGACGGAATGTAGGCTATTCTGGAAAATCGTCAAGACACAAACCGGTATTCTTAACACAATTCATGTATCGCTCCCTAGCTAATTTGCACACCCACTCCCTGCCGAGCATGGTTGATTCCCATGGACAGAAACCCACCCCTCTTTGAGCTTAGACAGCAACCCTAGCGTAGCGTATTTACTCCTACCAGCAGTGTTGACTTGTACGGTATTCTCGTCGTCGAAATACATGCATTGGAGATTAGTAAAATCACCAGGCTCTGATATCGATCTATATCGCGTTCGTGAAACGTTTTGGGGGAAAAACCGTGTGTATCGATACAGACTCGTTACAACTGCGGCTTTCGTATGGCGTTGTACAGTAACCAATACAAAGCATAAATACGCATTATCACCCTGGATCTACAGGTCCCTGAGAAGACTCGCGGAACGCAGCGAAAGCCATATTCTGCTCCAGAGTTGGTGGTCGCGGTGGTATGGGAGACAGCGTGGCGGTGTCGATGAGGATTGTGGATGACTCTCGCTCAGTAGTCGTGCTCTCCGCAGCAGGAGAGCTAGGTTGGGATGATTCACTGACCTCCCAGTCCGTGTCACTGTCGGATGAGAGGCCGCTTGATGGTTCCCGCGTGGATATATAGTATATGCCTCGGCTGTGGGTGCGGACGAGGTTGACGTAATACTCTTGGAGGACTTCGCGAGTGCACTGGTAAAACCAGCGTGAAGTTCAGTCCTGATAAGCATAAGCCAGCAGGTAGAGGGTGGCGACGAGGGAAGTGAGGATGCAAGTAAAGATACCGACCGTCAGTTTCCAGTCAATCATGCGTAGGAACTCCCGCTCGAGCACGTTGAGTTCGTCCACCGGTACTCCGCCCACTTTCGCGAAGATAGCGTTCACAGAGAACACATCGCAGAAAGTCTTGCTCGCAATCGTGATGGCGGTGATTACGAAGCGATGACAGGTCAAGGTGGTCAAGGTGAACAGCGGCGCGCGGGCGCATATCTGGTCGATGTAATGCAGAGTGATCAGGAGACAGACGCGCTGAGAACACCCGGGTCTGAGTATGGTACAAGCTCAGAGAAACGACGCCGCCATACCTCGACTTTGGTGAACTTCACTATGCGTCTCAAATAGTCTAACACGGATATTCCGGGGGCAGACCGTGAATGGAACCTTGTGAGGGCCTCTCTGTCGAAACAATCATCGGCAACGCATCGTTGGGCTTGCTGGCTGTAAACGTACGGTGACAACGGAATCTTGTCATTGTGTATCATCAACCGCTCCATCATATCGGCTACAATGGTAATGAGGGTGCTGTGTCCACGTAGAACGAATACTGCATACCTACGAGATTGACTAGCGCATCAACCTCTAAATCCTCAAATGCAGCGGGCAGTTCGACCCTCTGTGGAGCTTCCTCCATGCACCCATCTCCGTCCTTCCGAGTTCGACGGTAGAGGTGGTTGTGAATAGAGGATCCGCTGCGAGTTGGACCGACGACGAGCGCGAGCTGGGCAATAACGAGGAACCAAAACGGGAATGAAGGAGTCTGGGAAACCACCATCGGCATATGCCGCCTCTGTATAGTCAACTGATTGCCGCCCGAACCTTGAGTTCAGACGTACACGAGACTACACACTGTGGCACTAGCTGTTCATCCCTTCGGTCTGCCTCCGTCCTCGCAAGCCCCCTCCGTCCGCCATGGCCCCCAAACTTGTGAGGAGCGCGTGCACCCATGTGGACGGTGCAATCTGACTTGTCACTAGGACCCCAATGAAATCAAGATCATCTACCTGCGGGCGACCGGTGGTGAGGTCGGAGCTTCCTCAGCCCTCGCACCCAAGATTGGTCCTCTTGGTCTGGTACGCGACTTGCAGCGTGATTACCTGGACAAGTCTCACTTTCGGCGTTGTAGTCACCCAAGAAAGTCGGTGAAGATATCGCAAAGGCGACCGGCGCATGGAAGGGTCTCCGAGTGACCGTACAACTTACTATCCAAAACCGTCAAGCGAAGGTCGACGTTGTCCCTTCCGCTTCTTCGCTCGTCATTAAGGCACTCAAGGGTGCGCGCAGGTTTCCATTCTTGCTGGGCAACTGTACTCACAGGCAAGCAGAGCCGCCGCGGGACCGTAAGAAAGAGAAAAACATCAAGCACTCTGGCAACATCGCTTTCGACGAGATTGTCGACATCGCACGGACGATGCGGTCAAAATCCCTCGCAAAGACGCTGGCCAATGGTTGCAAGGAGATTCTGGGCACTGCGCAGTCGGTCGGCTGCACCATCGATGGCAAGCCACCACACGATGTCATTGAGGCTATTGACGCGGGCGAGATCGAGGTTCCTGATGAGTAATTGTATGACTTTGCCTCTCTCATATTCATATCGCATGCATGATGCACGCTTCGAGCTTCATTGAACTCGATCGCCCAACCCTCGACCTCGAGATTTGAGATGCGTCCCGCTGCACGCCTTCCCTCACGAAGCTTGATGCCCTTACCTCGGTTGCATCATCAACAGCGAAGCGCTCGAGGCTGCACGTCGTAGTGCGGCCTCACCACGTAAAATCGGCGACCCTCTTGAGCAAGGACGACTTTCATGGGTGTGCTTCCCATTGACAGGGTAGGATTCACGATGTGCAGACCACGTGCTGAATATACCATGTTCGACGCCTGCTACGTCGTCGGGGCGCAACGTGCAAATACTAGAGAAGCAGCCCACCTAGTTTTCCTTTTGATTAGCCCACGACATGGTCAAGCCTTCATGTCTAGTGAACCATAGATGACTTCAATCTGGTGAGTGGCGTAATAACATGATCATGGTGTTTCTTCTCACTGCTCCGGCGGGAGGGTATATGTGCACAGCCCGCGCCGGAAGAGATGGCAGCAAAGTCCGCCTACTGGGCTGTTGTTCGGAACTTCGTACCGGCTTGACTCTTATGTCTGTGACGGCAGCGGTGCTGTCCACAACGGGAGACATGGCTGAAAACACAAACGAACCTCGCATTGGTTTGTCAGATGGGCCATGTGGGCGGTAGCTTTCTTCCATTGTCCTCCTCTCGGTGCTGCTCTCTTTGGAACCATTGTGTGCCAACATACATAAATATCGCAGGGGAGAGGCACTGGTCGAGGTCTCCCGACTGCTTCGGTGGCGCCCCTTGAAGGCCGTAATGAGAATGAAGCCGAAACGCTTGAAATCAGCTCCAGAAGACGAGAACACGCCACCCGGACCAGCAGTCGCCGTTTGGGGTAAAAAGAAGTCGGCCTTTCGATGCAAGCGGGGAGTTTTTAGCAAGATTTTAAGGGAACTACCAGAGGAGATTGAGTATGAGGTACGCCGCACGCAACGCCACTTCTTCTATATAGCCACATACCGATGGGTCGCGCGAAAGATCTTCAGCCACCTTGACTCAGGGTCGTTTTTGAACCTGGCAATGTCTTGCAAGTTCCTCTGGAAGAAGTACACGGCCCCGGAGAAATCGCGGTTCTGGGTCCGATGTCGCCAGAACGCTGGGCTTCCGGACTGCCCCCCGCATTTGACCGAACGCACGTTTGCGCATCTGGTATACATGAAATGCTGTCATGTATGTTTGCCTCAAAACCTATGCAATCCCGCTCCTACTAATCTAGTCGTGGTACCAGCAATGTGGCAAACCTAGAGTCTCTAGAATCATATGGGTGGCTAGTGCCCGCTACTGTGACGCATGCGTAAACCAGTGGTATGTCCGATCGCTGCGAGGTAAACCGTGCTGCTTATCCAAGCTTTCGGTCGTAGCATGGTAGGCTTTAGGGCCTTTTTCGAAGATTCTGCCAACGAAGAGATGAGGGACTTCGAGAGCCTGCTTCCTACAGTACGCCAAATTCTATGTTCTCGTTGAACCATCTATGACAGCGCGCAACCGATGCAGGTCAAGGTCAATGACCGATTGAGCTTCAGTTTGCCTTATCTGGAGAGACTCGTTGGGAAATGGAAGGACGCGAAGACCGAGAACCTGTCATGGGAGGCGTTCGAAGCTGGCCAACGGGAACACCTCCAGGCGCTGAGTGCGGTAAGTCCAGTTGTGGCTGCATCTGAGCATGTCATTGACTGGACGCCGTAGCATGTCGAGACGTGCAAGCGGTGGAAGAAAGCCGCCGATGTAGCTCGGGCTCAGGAGCGAAGGCGTCTCCATGATCAACGTTACTCATTGTGAGATACCTTCAAGACCTTATTCGCTAATACTGACGATCCCATAGTATCAGGTCCACTCTGCTTGCCACTGGATACGAAGAAGCGTTGCTAGCATTCGCGGACAGCAAGCTACGCCAGTTGAAGCAGGTGCACGGAACGGCTCATCTTGACAACAAGGGTGTGTCCGCTGTCTACATAGCTTTCCTTTATTCTTCTCAAATTTGGTAACGCAGGGTGGGCTAAGATGGAGCCTCAAGTAATCAAGTTCATGGACAACATGCAGGTCGCTCAGGTCTTCGAGGAACGCATTCAAAAGTTTGCACGTTATTTCGGGCAAGTCAAGGAAGAGCACCTCCACGACGAAGACATTGCCTGGTGGCCCGGGACCGTTGATCTCCTCCTAATGCAGGGCACGTCGTACCGCACGAGGCTGACTACCGGGTCGATGGAGGAATCGGAAATCGACCTACCTGCCCTGAAGACGGAGATCCGGCGCGACGTCTCGCGATGGCTACTCGAAAAGAAGGCAGAATTGGAGGACATCATACGCGACTTGAAGCCCGACGTCTATCCAGAGGACGTGCAAGCCGTCGAGCTCGCTGTCTGCGTTCTGCGGTGCTACGGCTGTGGCTACAACGTGCGTTACCCCGAGGTGTTGGTCCATCGGTGCTCGAGAGGATACGACTGTTCGGGAGGGAGCTGGGACTGGGCTATCCAAAAGCAGCTGCAGCTGCGCGACGACATATTCGAGCAGACGGTGATCGAGACGCTCGGATATTGCCCGTGGTCCGCCGGCGAGGACGCTGCGCGCCACCTGAGACGCAGCAAGAACGAGCAACCCGTGAAAACTATGTTCACGCCCTGCGGGCCCCTCACCCGGAGTAAGGCCATGGAGACGGTCCAGTCGTGCGGCAAGGATCCACTTCGAGCAACGTGGAAAGAGATGGACGAGTGCAATCCTATCTTCAGCCAGCCGACCTCGCCGTTGGGCACGGGCGTGACCGTGATGAGCTGGCGTTATGCAGTCACGGTGAGTATCACTCTTCATCTTTCCTCTTATCCGACGAATTGATCGCTCCTCTTAGACCTTGTTTCTGTTTCCCGATGGACTTGAATCTCAGGGCGACTGGAAGGTCGATGATCCTGATTTGCCTCCGGCGGCCAGGGTTGCCGTGACGAAGGAGTACCGTCTAGAAGAGCAGGGCGTGCGCACACAACCGATTTTCTGTTGTGCTCGATGCCCGGACCCATTCCTGGCTCGCATGACATACGCGGAGGCCGTGGATCATGTAAGCAAGAGGTGAGTAGCGTTCGCGTGTGCCACGGAGTCTGATAACTGACGACTCCTCGTGTAGTCATGCAAAAGAGGGCGCGAGCATCGAGGGCGGCGATATCTACTGCAACCCACACCATTGGGCTATGTGGGCGAGCCCCATGACTGTCGAATGAAGGCGGCGTCGTCACTATGGTGGTACGATGGGACGGGTCTGCCCGGAGTGATGAATCACAGGTTATGCTATGATGGCGTGTGTTTGAGTGTACTTGTATGTTAGTGCGTGTGGGTTGAGGTACGGCATATGCCTCGGTGTATGTGGATGAATTCGTCGACTGGCGATTGTACTAGTATGCCCAGAACGTGTTACCTTGCTGAAAGGACTATGTCGACGCGTAGGATCTGCCGTGACGACCGCTGGGCTTACCATTCCAAGCTGCGTTGTGAGCCGGCTTTCTGACTCAGTGACCACGCTTAAGCTTGTACGCATGAATGGGCATGAGCGTCCAATTGAATATGCAGGTCATCGCGCGTCCAGTGGGTGCCAATAATTTAAGTAACGCCTGCCTGCAACAAAGTAAACACATTGTAAGTATGTCACATCGTCCTCGCCCCTACTGCGAGGAAAATGTGATAAGCGAGCGATACATGGAAGGGAACGCAACAAGTGCGAGCGGGTGACATGCTGCCTACGCCGCTGTGCGGCACGTAAGAACCGACTCACTGTCGGACCCCCTTCTAGGTTGAAAAGTATAAACATACCGTCGGTGTTCGAATTCTGGACCTCTCGTTGGCTCGCACGACCATTCCCGTCACTACGGTCGCCTCCGATGCACGCTGTGTCATGAATTTACATTACAGATTATGTACAGGTCGTCGCCACGAGTTAGCGACCCTCGCTATCCTCGCGACCCACTCGATGTTCGATGTCCGCTCTAGCTTTACCACCCCTGGAAATCCTACGGGAAGGCATCCAGTACATAGCACCGCTACGGCTTCTATACTAGCGCCCGCGTGGGTGTGCCTGGCCGAGTGAATGACCAAGTTGTGTACGAGACTCTTCGTTCGCGGACCTCGCGCGGAACCATCTCTCGATCGTGAAGAAGTCTGATCTCGGGATTGTCCTCCCCCCGTGGATGGTGTAACGTCACTGTTTGCTACGTAATGGTGTGCACATACCTGAACCTGACTTGTGACATGTTGCAGCCTCGCGCAGCCGCCGTGCAACCATTTCGCGTAGGTGATGAGTCGCCGTGTCGACGCAGACACATAGGGTCTCCTAAAACCCCTCGGCAGATTGATGGGACTGTGAGAGCTCTAGGTACCGCGTGCAAGTGGCCACTGCGGAAGCTTCCTGCTTCTTCTCTAACCAGAACTCATGCAGTGACGTTACGTTGTCAACTTGTCCTGTTCCTAGTTATTTGCAGCCATCCAGCGTTCTGATTGGCACCTGGTACCGGCACGGCGTCGCGTATGTAATCCCAGCAGGCACCGCAGCGCGGTTGTATGGTGTACGGCATGAAACGGTGAACGTAATCGCTTATTACTGTGACTCCAGTCCGAGTATGATCGCAAAACGGGCTTGTAGCTGGACTTCTTGTCGTCGAGCAAGAACGGGCCCGGACAAGAAGAAAAAGAGCCAGAAAGAATATTGGAGGTCGTCAATATGAGAGGGCAAGGATTGCGGGGAAGCGGACGGGGAAGAAGATCGTGACGGCGGGGGCGGGCTTCGATGCGCCTCCGGGACGCGCCGAAGACGGTAAGCGAGGTGGGTTAGCCGAGAGCGATCGACTCGGGACACAGGCTGGTGGTAGGAACGCGCCGTGATAGGTCGCTATGCCACTCTCCCCTCATCTCTAGCCTCGTCGCTGCCTCCTGCTCGCCTACAATTAGACTCAAGCTTGGTCCAGGGACCTCCGCCCTTCCTTTCCTCGCTCCCGACGGCCTGTGCGCACGATATGCCCAGGCTCGTACCTTCCATCTCAAAACGCCCAGTGCAAACGCCCGAAAGCACATGGCCGCCGTATCCACCACCTGATGAAACAGAGCTGGAGAAGGCCGTCCGTCTGGAGGAGGAGAAAGTCGCGAAACGCATCAGGTCCGTGCCTCCTTGCGTCCCCTTGCAGGGAAGCTTTGGCTGATCATCGACTGTGTTCTGTGTGTCGGCAGCGAGGAGATCGACCGTCAGATTGAGCGGGATCGACAAGAACTGAAGAAGAAACGATTGGAAACCAAGATTCTGCTCCTCGGTGCGTTTCCTCCGCGGATCACATCTCCGTCTCCGCGCACCCTTCTGAACGACATCGTGCCGTTACAGGTCAGGCAGAGTCCGGGAAGTCGACCTTGCTCAAGAACTTCCAGATCCAGTTCGCGCCGAAGGCGTTTCAAGCAGAGGTGGATGCCTGGCGCGCAGTCATCCAGCTCAACCTTGTTCGCTCGGTAAATGTCATCCTCGCATACCTTACGAAGTCGAGTGCAGCAGCAGCAGCAGCATCTCCGCGCTTCAGCAAGCCAAAGGATGACCTCCGATGGCTGAAGATGCGCCTCGCGCCGCTGCGCCAGGTCGAGGTGATCCTCAATCGGCTACTCGGGGTGAGCGCCGGAGAGGGAGGCAGTCCGACCGAGGTGGAGATGAATTGGGACAGCGACAAGCTGTCGGAAGTGGCCGTGGGCTCCGACTTTGGCTGGAGGACGCTGATACGGACGGAGAAGGCGAGACCCACGAGTCGCTTCTGGGACGACCTAGATGACGCCCGGAAGATCATGGAGGCTTGTAGAGATGACATCGTGGCCATGTGCCAGGACAAGCTTGTACAGGGCGTGCTTGACGAGGAGGGTATCAGTATTCTGGACGAGCCTGGCTTGTGAGTGGCGCTTACACGTGCGATGCTACGATCAGACTGTATTGACAATGCTCCTAGCTTCTTCGACCAAGCTTCTCGCATCTGCTCGATGAACTATGAGCCTACTCCTGGTTGGTCACACGACATGTTGCCGTCATGCGGCGATCTAAATTCCAATTCACAGAGGATATTCTCCGCGCCCGATTGCGCACGGCAGGTGTGGAGGAGCATCGGTTATGCATGGAGTCGCGTACGTATGCCACGGACACTCGGATTTCCCGTGCTTATGGATAACTTCAGCACCAGCAGAGAAGGGTCGCGAGTGGGTATTTTACGACGTCGGCGGTGCGCGCGGGCAGCGAGGTATGTGTGATACATACAACTCGTGGTATGCATTCGACATCAACTGATCGACGATAGCTGCATGGGCGGCGTACTTCGAGGATGGTAAGTGTTCCTCGTATGCGTGGGTCACTTTATGCTCACGGTCTCGTAGTCAGCGCTGTCATGTTCCTGTGTCCTATATCGGGCTTCGACCAAGTGTTGGGAGAAGACCGCGTTACGAACCGATTGGTGAGCCTCCTCGTCATATAGCTCGTGCCCCTGTCTGATGCTTGCTATAGGTTGACTCGCTCAAGCTTTGGAAGACCATCTGCTCAAGCAAGCTCTTGGAGAAAGCGACGTTTATCCTCTTCATGAACAAGAGCGACATTCTCGAGAAGAAGCTGAAAGCTGGTGTGCATTTCGCTACTCGATTCCCGATGACCGACGATGACCTGGATTCCTTCGGTCTAGGGATTCGCTTCGTGGACTACGTCGAGCAGTATCGGGAACAGCCGAATGACTTTGATAGCGTTTCGAATTGTGAGCCCGCGCCTACTTTTTTCTTTCACACAGACGCTAAACTCGTCACTTCTGCAGACATCCGCAAGATCCTCCTGGCAATTCACAAGGAGTGCTCACCTAAGAAGCGTCCAATTCATTCACATATGACATGTGCTACCGTGAGTTCCATCCGTCTTTCACTGTGAAGAAGCTGGACACGAGTGCTTCTGGCAGGACACCCGCACAATGTCAACCATCCTGGGTAGCGGTAAGGATCTTTCATCCTGCGTGTGTCTCTCGCTCACGCCTAGTTTTACAGTCCGAGATATTATTCTCATGCACGCCTTGGAATCAACACATCTAATCGGATGAGCCTCGTTTTTAGGATGTTACGATCTAGTCCATATCACTTACAGTTACGCGCATACTACCAGTAATATACTCGGAGGATTTATACGTCGATAGTAATGTAACCGCGCAAATATATAGTATATATTATTCATGTACGCTCCGAGTCGGTGGGGTCCGGGGTGCCATCACGCTTGTGGCTGGATTCAGTACTTGCACATGACCGTGTTGCCGCCGCGTCTCTGCGTGTGGAGAATTCTGGAGCTTGACGGACGGCGCTTGCACTCGTTTTATATTCTTCTCTCCAACTCTCATCTGCCATCGCACTCTGTCCTAGTCAAGCAAGCGAATACCTCACAAATGCCCCGCACAACCACAGCGTCGGCCCCTCCGAGGAGGTCGCCTCGCAAAAGGGCAAGGTTGACAAGCGACAACGCAACCGCCCAAACCCCGGAAGTAGTACCCGCAACGTCGTCGACCTCTCGAAACACTGCGTCGAAGAAGCAGCTGCGAGGCAGGCGCGGAGGTCTGAAGGACATGCCGAACATGCCCATTGATATCTTGTTAGAGGTGTGTGGCACCCCCTATCCGTGCGACTGTGGCTGCGTGCGTAGAGCGGCGGTTACTTGAGCTGCTATAGCCAAGGTGGTATCAAGGCGCCTGCCCATGTCCTTGCTATAATCACCCGTTCCGCTCGTCATGCGTTGCGCGCCCCGCCTCGAGCATGCCCTTTCTAGCCGCCGCTGACTGTTGCCTTTGCCCAGATATTCTCGCACTTGTTGCCGATAGACCTTTTGAATCTTGCCCGTACATCGAAATCATGTCGTGCGCTCCTCATGAGCCGTAGCTCTGGCAGTCTGTGGAGAGCATCTCGGCAGCTGGTAGATGGCCTCCCGGACTGCCCGCCTCATCTCAGCGAGCCGGCATATGCCAACCTCGTGTTCTCGAACCACTGTCACGTATGTGATTTTGTCATTACTGTGCCTTTTGTTTGCCCACAGGCTGAACGTGTGGAACAGAACTGCTTGAAATCGCACACCCAGAGCATCATATGGGAGTTTGGTGTGCGCTATTGTAATTCATGCAAGAGATCTTTGTAAGTTTATTGCTCCGCGGGCGTTTTATTTACCCGCTCACTAGTCACTGGGACAGGTCAGTGAGATGGCTGGATGATCACCCACACGCAAACCGTCTCTCAGAGCACCTGAGCAAACTGCGTCCTCTTCTCAATCGAGTATGTGTCTCAATGGCATTGTATGCATGTCACTTGGTATTTACGCAGCCCTAGGCAGAGCTGTTTGGCAAGAAGCATCTGTACTACCATTCTCCTCAAATTGAAGAAGTTATGAGCGCTTGGGAAGAGCTGCATGACGAGGAGGAGAAATGGTCACAATATGAGCAAGACCAATTACAGAAGAAGAAGGCTGTCCAAGTGGTGCGTATATGACCTTACTGTATTCGATGTCCCCTCACAAGTGTTCTTCAGCATGCCGCTGCCTGCGCGGCCTGGGCAGCTGACAGGGCCCAAGCCAGGGCAGAGGAGCTGGACGTGGTCAGACAGAGACGCTTGGAGTTGTGGGTATTCACTTTCTGTTTACTCGACGACATGCTCGACGAGCCCTTTATGTAGCATAATAAACAAGCTGCGCTCCATGGGGTGGGCGGAAGAGATGCTCAAACTCCGTCCTGGTTATTACCCCCTTGCCGACCATCACCACGTCCGCGTCGCGAAGGAGCTTACTGAACGTGGTATGCACTACGTAGCCCAGCATCATGCCTACAACTAACTTGTACGCAAGCGTGGGAGAAGATTCGCGACGAGCTCTCCACCTATATGCAGCACGTCCAGACAGCTCGGCTAACACGCGAACGGTCCGCTGCCATCCGCTCGCGTCTGCAGGTCCTGGAGTGCGTCATCGACCGCCTGCGCAACGATGAAGGGCGCTCCTCGATGACGGAGAGCCATCCCAAGTTCCCAGATTACGCACTGATGCCTGAGTTCCGCGCGCTCATCGAAGGTCCTACCCACGCGCCGCTGGACAAGCAAGCGTTTGCACGCGCGATAGTCAGGATCCCAGATCTGGACGGCGTGTGGCTCGCGCAGCGCGCGTACCTCCTGGACGACATGCTCAGGAGAGCCATGGGGTTGGTACCAGAGGGGATGGTCAAGCCGCACGGCCTGATGAACACGTACATATTCGATCTGGCCATCGCCCTGGTCGAGTGCCGGAGATGCCAGGAGCGCATGCCGCTGACCATGGCTATACCCCACCGCTGTGCCCACAGTCCGAGCACGTACTGGTTCCTCGACTTCGACCTCGAGGAGCACGCTGAGGATGATTATATGCGAGACTTGCGATATGTCGCGCGTGGTGTCCGTCCTTGGGACATGAATTGTTTCCGGGTCCCTGATCTGGAGCAGGTCAGAGGTGTCCTGCGCGCCTGCGGCAAGGACCCTGAGACGACGACCAAGAAGGAGATGCACGATGAAGACATATGGGTGGCTGTCAAGGATATCCTCGTGGATGGGAAACGAAAGGTCATGAAGTGGGATGCTGCTGTACGTGGCTTGTTAACCTGTCGTTCATGGATCGTTCGCCAACGAGATCGTCGCAGGTCTACGCTGGTCACCTAGATTCTACTGTCCGCGCAAGCGGATGGCAATTAGAGCTCCTCTCTGAGGAAGACAAGCGCCGTGCTAAGGAGCAAGAAGAGAACGACGAAGACAGCCTCATCCCTGCGCTTATGGGGAACGGGACCAAGTACTGGTGTTGTGGGCTCTGTGATCAGCTGCCGGCTGGGTCCTCAAATAATGTTATATTAGATCATCTCGGCGTAAAGTGAGGTTATCTCCATGTCGGTCAGAAAAACAGCATACATGCTGACCGGTTCTGCTCGTAGGCATGGAGAGTGGGACGACGACGCCGAAGCCCATCGGTTCCTGCATCCCGACATTCACTTTCTGGCAGCCAGCAAGTCGGTCTTGCTGCCGCTCGCCTGATGGAATTTCACCGATTCGGATTCGTTTCAAAGGCCCTGCATGCAGCCTGTCTCATCGAGCTACTCACATGTTGTGGAGGCATGATAGTCCCGTATTTCTCGGCAAACTGGTACAATACAGCCTATGACCAACATAATGTGTTGATACTATCCGTATAACGTCTATGGCTCCGTAGGGGACATACAGCAGGCTCGATATCATTTTCTGTATACGAAGGTCGTCACCTCTAGTCGCGGGACGCTCACTGTGAGTATCCTGAGAATTATCGCTACGTATACCGAGTCAGTATGTACACTGGTGAGCACGCACAGAAATATTCTGACTCGTATCAGATCCCTCCAGTTGCACGTATTAGTCGCTATTCCTGCGGCTCGCTAGCTAACAAAGGCCGGTTTGCGCAGCGCTAAGAGAGGACTAAGCGGGGGCGCGCTTGTGGCGGATACGCAGCTCACATGATCGCGTTGACGTCGTTCTTCAGGGCCACTTCGCGTCAACTCGCTTGCACTTGTTCCTCCAACCACTCCCACTATCGCTGACCTCCGTCGACTCGTATCACTGTCTCCCTTGCTCTGCAAGACTACTGTTGGCTCTGAAAAGTTGAGTCATACCGACCCAAGATGCCTCGTAAGAGAGCCAGGCTCGCAAACCAGCAACCCACCAGTGTTGTTACTGCTACTGGATCCGCATCAGGCACGGCTTCATCGCAGGCGATGCCCACTAGAAAGCACTTACGTGGAAAGCTTGGGGGTCTGAGAGATATGCCGAATATGCCTATGGATATCCTCATTGAGGTGAGTAGCCTTTTCCTCAGGCTCCCGGTTATCCGCTGCAGGGTTGTCATGGCGATATCAGAGTAGTGGCTTTGCAAGGACCGCCCTTCCCTGACACGAAGGCTACCTTTTACGCGATGATGTTTGTGTCCGTATTGACTGAGGTCTCGTGTGCAGATATTCTCGCACCTGCTCCCCATGGACCTATTGAATCTCGCGCGTACCTCAAAACCCTTCCGAAGACTGCTCATGAATCGTAGCTCCGCCAGTCTATGGAAGACTTCCAGACGCCTGGTCGAAAACCTCCCTGAGTGTCCGGCTCATCTTAGTGAGCCCGCATACGCCAACCTCGTCTTTTCTCCGCATTGTCATGTACGTGATGCGCTCTCGCTGCCACCACTATTCAGCGATGCTGATTGACATGATCTAGAACTGCTTGAGACCACAGACGCAGAGTATATTGTGGGAATTTGCAGTTCGCTACTGTCGCTTCTGTAAGAAGGCACTGTGAGTCGTACAACGTGCGTGTGGGGGATCCCTTCGTCTGACTGCCGGCCGAGCAAGGACGGTGACTCTCCTTGACGATGATCCCGCAGTAGTGTTTCTATACGACAATCTCCCTGAGATCAGCCACCTTGTGAATTGGGTACGTGCCCATCTTCCGATCCCTATGTGCGCAGCCTCTCTCACCGGCATTGGCACCCCTTAAGCTCCCCGGCAAGAGTGATGAAATCTACCATCTCCCTCAATTACAAGAAGTCCAGAGAAACTGCCAGGGGCTATGTGATGATGAAATTCAACTGTCGCAATATGAGTACGAACAGTCACAGAAAGTACAAGCTATCAGGGAGGTTCGTAAACCCGTAGATGAAAGCCATCGGAGAGCTCATCACTACTATCTCAGCATGCCCTCGAGTGTGAAATTTGGGCTGAGGATAGGGCGGCAGCGCGGGCGAGTGCGTTGGAAGACATGCGTGAAAAGCGTCTGGAATTGTGAGGCACATTCTACGTTGCTCAAAACCTTGCTCAACGTATGGTCTGCACCTATAGCATTTTGGGGAAGCTACGCGAAATGGGGTGGGGCGATGAAATCGACAAGCTCCCTATTGACCTCTATCCGCTCTCGGACCACGCACAAGTTCGTGTTGCACGGGAGATCACTGAACGCAGTGCGTAAATCCTTGCCGGGGCCCGACTCTTGCTGATGTCTCCTCAGCTTGGACAAAAATCCGTGACAACCTCACGAAGTTTATGCAGGACATCCAGGACACCAGGCTGGCAGAAGAACGCTCTGATATCATTCAAATGCGACTTTCGTTGCTCGACGGCTTCGTGACTGAGATGCGCGCCGTGTCTCTTCCTGAAGAAGTCTACCTGAAGTTCATCGACTTCGCCACGATGCCCGAGTATCGTGCACTGCTCGACGTTCCGACAGATCCCGATGCTTTCGACGAGGATGCGTTCAGAGCTCTGGTTGACAGGGTACCAAGCCTCAAATCACAATGGTATGCACAGAAAGAGGAACATCTTGCCAGGATGCTCGAAGTCGCGATGGGGCGCGTACATGCCGGCCAAGCCGAAGGTCCACAGGGCGGAGGCGGCGAGTCAGAGGACCGGGAGCACGCGCGGATCCTGCAGCTGGCACTGTCCGTGCTCGAGTGCAAGTGCTGTGACGAGCGCATGGAAGCGCGCAGCGCCCTCAGCCATCGCTGCGCGCGTCAGCCCGGCCTCCCTTGGTCGTCCTACCCTGTTGTCGACGACCCGGATATTACTCCCGGGACGTATATGCACGAGGTGCGGGCGTTCTGCCCGTGGGTGTGCCCCTGGAGCCCTGAGTGCTTCAGGGTGCCCGATCTCGAGCCGCTTCGGCGCGTGATACGGACGTGCGGGAAGGACCCAAATACTGTGACTGCAATCGAGATGCATGCGTTGGATCTGCGCCTCGCTGTCACGCTTGCTGATGGAAGACGGCGAGTCATGCAGTGGGAGGACGTGGTAAGCAACCCAAGATCGTCTTTGTGAACGGTAGCCTGATGCTGTGTGATGCAGGTGCGCGCGGGACACTTGGATGACACCGTGGTCGGGAACGCCTGGCATTTCGAAGTTCTCTCCGACAGCGCCAAGCGACGGGTCGCTGTGCTGGAAAGAGAGAAATCCAAGTGGCTTGGCCAGTTACTGGTGCAGGGCGGCTTGAAATACTGGTGCTGCCGTCTATGCGACGTGATGTCTTGTGGATGCACATATGATGAGATCCTCTGCCATCTAGAGTTCAGGTGAGTGTTAGTTTTTGGACTGTATGACAGCGCTGAGGTTCGGCTTTTAGTCACTTTATCGACGTTGATGCAGACGCAGGGGCGGAAGACGAATACATTTTTCTGCATCCCGACGTGATGTTCTTGCTTGCAAAAAGCGCAGTATTGCTACCATCTGCTTAATCTCGAACTCCTCTTTCTTTCTTGCGTACGCCATGCGTATATCGCCATAGCAAATCACAGTGATGCCCTCTTAGTCGTCGATACTCTATAACAATCATACTAGTAGTGCTGCAGCCATTTGCTGTCATTAGTGAACTTAGACCCTTCACACCCCTTGTGATGCCCAAGTACATCATCCTCAGTACTGAAAGGCAATGATCACTCTAGATATTCCCGAGTGTGAGCTGTACTGAGTGGATGGAGACCACAAGCAAGTAACCACGGTTGTGGCTGATACGTGACATCCATCACATGACCGCGTTGCCCGCGCCTGCTCGCGGCCTGCTGCACTCAAGTACTCACACCTTTCTCTAACCGCCGTGATCGAGTCATCGCTGGCCGTCTGCAGCTTCGCACCGCCTCTGTCTCCAGTCTACGATAACCGATTTTCTATGCCGCGTAGGAGCAAGAAAGCAAAGGTAGCGGGGAGCGCAGCCGAATCTGCTGCCGCTGGCGTGATATCCGCTGGTGGAGCAAACACACTGGAGACGGCCATCCCGGCTAACAGGTCAACAAGGAGAAAGCAGCTGCGCGGAAAGGCTGGAGGCTTGAAGGATATGCCACACGTGCCGCTGGACATCTTGATAGAGGTACGTGCTTCTACTATGAAAATGTGCGCGACGCGAGGCTGCGGCTGTTCGGACTGCCGTTGGAAGCGGGCGCCCTCACTGCCGACTCGGGAAAGCATCGTATAACGCATACAAGGCCCGATGATTGCAGAATCACCCAACATACTGACCGCATATATGCAGATATTCTCGTACATGCTGCCCCTGGACTTGCTGAACCTCACGCGCACTTCGAAATCGTTCCGGGCGCTCCTTATGAACCGCAGCTTCGCAGGCGTGTGGAAAGCGTCTCGTGGGCTGGTGGAAGACCTCCCCGATTGTCCCGAATATCTGAGCGAGCCCGCATACGCCAACCTTGTGTTCTCCAACCACTGTCACGTATGTATTACGGCACCAGTCTTACTTGCTCCATTCATTTGGATGTGCATAGAACTGCATGAAGCCAAACGTCCAAGGGGTTATATGGCAATTTCTGGCTCGGTACTGTCGTCCGTGCAAGAAACTGCTGTAAGTCGAGGTGGTACGGTACATAATACATCTGACTTACTACAGCTCGACGTAGGACGGTGAAGACCTCGGACACGCATTTCTGTGTGGAGTTCCTGAAGCAAACTCACTGGGAATTACGCTCCATTTTCAATGTGGTGCGTAGCGTCGTCGATGCCTGTTCTCATTGATCAATAGCCAAGGTGTGGCTGCCATTCAAGCTCCGTGACCTATATCACGTTCCCCAGATACAGCAGGTCAGGAAAGCATGGGAGGAACTCCATGACGACACGGAGAAGTGGTCGAAATATGTACACGAACAAAAAGAGCGTGCTCTGGCTGTCTACAATGTTCGTTCCCTCGTTGAACGTAGCTTCTATGTGTTGACGGGCTTCTCGTAGCTTGCCGACAAATGCCGTACGTGGGTAGAAGCCGAGGCAGCTGCCAAAGGGTATAGGCGGGAAGATGTCAGGGAAAGACGGCTCCAATTGTGGGTTGTCCTATCGCAGCTCGTCCTTCGATTAGATTATTCTCTGATTTATACCCTAGCATTGTTGCGAAACTGCGTGAGATGGGCTGGGGAGCAGAAATTGACATGCTTCCTGAGGACCTCTTCCCGCTTTCCGACCATCCACAAGTCCGCATGGCAAGAGAAATCTCAGAGCGTAGTACGTATGAGCTCAGTATTTCTAAGCATCTTGTTCATGCTCAGAGCTTTGTCAGCCTGGGAGAAGATCTGTCCCGAGGTCGTCTCTTACATGCAGGATAACAAGGACCGCCGAGTTGCAGAGAAGCGCTGCGCCGTCCTTCGCGTTCGTCTCCAGACCCTCGAATTTGTCACAAAGACATTGCGCGCCAAGGCCGGCCGCCACGAGAACACCGAGTTCCTGCCCGAGTTCCCGGACTACGCGCTCATGCCCGAGTTCCGCGCCTTGATGGAGGCGCCCACAGAGGAAGTGCTCAACATGCAGGCGTTCGCCGACGTGGCAGTACGGCTGCGTGAGCTAGATAGGCCGTGGGTTGTCCAGCGGGAGAAGCGTCTCGCGCGGATGCTCGAGAAGGCGTTGGGCCGCCTACCCGAGGACGCAGACGATGAGCTTCCCGCGAACGATGATCCCGACGACATGTCGTACGAGATGATCCTGAAGCTCGCAGTCTCCATGTTAGAATGCCAGCGATGCTCCGAACGCTTCCACGCGACCGATGCGACGCTCCACCGCTGCACGCGCGGGAACGGCCGGTCCTGGCTGCTGGACATTCAGCACGAAACCGAGGGCTCGTATACATACGAGGTGGCGCGCATCTCGCGTTCGTTGCGCCCATGGGACATGAGCTGCCTCCGCGTGCCCGATCTCGAGCCGCTCCGGAGGGTAATACAAATGGCGGGGAAGGATCCGGAGACGGTGATGGAGGATGAGATGAACAAGTTGAACGTGCGTGTGGCTGTCAAGGGACAGCTTGTGGACGGGAAACGCAAGTTTATGACGTGGGATGCTGTGGTAAGCTGTCTGTTTAGTGCGTGTGCATACTTGGAGCTGCCTCGTTGACCGTGTTTGTTTGCCGTAGCGACGTACCGGCCATCTAGACCACGTCGTCTGCGAGAGCGGCTAGCAGCTCGAGGCCCTCTCCGAAGAGTAAAAGGCTCTAGCTACTGACCTCGAGGATGTGCAAGCTGATATACTCGCTGAACACATGCCCGGGCCAGAGGTCCGATACTGGCGCTGCTGACTGTGCAATGACCTGCCGCTGCTGCTGACTGCGATGACCTGCCGCTTGGCAACTTGTACTTCGTAGCCTTTACACATGTGAGGCTCATGTGAGGCTCAATTTATGAAAATTCCATGACATCGTAGCTAACGGTTCTTGAGAGGCACAAGAAGCGGAGCACCGAGGATGACTTCGTCTTCGCGCATATAGATGCGATGTTCATGGCGGCGAAGATGTCCTCCGTTCAGTTACCACCCACCTGATTTAGATTAGCCTGTAATTCTGGAGCTTGATCCCACAGGGATAAATTCTACTGAGTAACGTTGCGGTCAAGCTGTGTATCTTGCATCTTTTAAATTTGGGTGGAGCCAACATTTCCGCGCTTGTGGCTGGTCCATCGTCTCCGTCACGTGAGCGCGTCACCTTGGGCGGAGTATCTCCATCCCGCCTGCCTGCGTCTGACTACCGTCTTTAAGCCCTCGCATTGCCCGTCTCCTGCCGTCATCTCCATCAGCTCTTTTCTAAATCCGCAGTACTACTGACTACCGCCAAATATGCCCCGTAACAGCAAGAAGGTGAAGACGTCGGGCAACGCGGCCCAATTGCACCCTATGGCGGCGATGTCTGCGCCCGCTAGTGGAGCGACAACGCCGAGGACAACAACTGCGGCCCACAGCTCAGCGAGAAAGCAGCTACGCGGGAGGACCGGAGGCTTGAGGAATATGCCAAACATGCCTCTGGACATCTTGATAGAGGTACGCATTTGCATGCCCTGGAGGTGTGGTTGTCGGTGTTGCGAATGCCGTATTGACTCATAACCACTGCGCAATGCATACACATCGCGCGGCCAGCTCTCGGCATACACTTGCGTCCCATATTGACCGCATATATGCAGATTTTCTCGTATCTGCACCCCCTAGACCTGCTGGATCTTGCGCGCACCACAAAGCCATTTCGGGCGCTCCTCATGAGTCGCAGTTTTGCAGGCGTATGGCGAGCGTCTCGGGAACTCATACAGGAGCTCCCTGTTTGCCCGGGGCATCTGAGCGAGCCTGCATATGCGAACCTGGTGTTCTCTAGCCACTGTCATGTACGTTGTTATGTAACCCTTTCTGATCACTGCATTAATTGTCCGAGCGCAGAACTGTCTGAAGCCGAACGTCAAAAGTATCATCTGGGAGTTTATGGCCCGCTACTGCCGTTCATGCAAGAAAATTATGTAGGTCCAAGTGGCTTGGAAGGGTCCCATCTGCTCATAACGTCTCGGCGCAGGACCGTGAAGATTACAGATAAGCATACATGTGCGGAGTTTTTCTGCATGCAATACGCAGAGCTTAGTCCACTGGTCAATATGGTGCATGGTTCCTGCCAAATATCCACGCCCTTGCATTCTGACTCGGGGGATCTAGTCACCGTTGAAGGCTAGTTGCATTTATCACCTCCCTCAGCTGCAGCAAGTCAAGCAAGCATGGGAGGAATTTCATGACGACGGAGAGAAGTGGTCTAAGTATGTGGAGGAGCAGAAGAAGCGCGCAGAAGCCATTCAAGACGTTTGTTTCTTGACTTACGGTAGGGGCCACGTACTGATGTGTTATCTCTAGCATGCCTACGATTGCGTTGAGTGGATGGAGTCGGTGGGAGCTGACAAGGAGTACAGACTGGAAAAGGTTAGAGAGAAGCGATTGCAATTGTGAGTTGTGTATGGCGGTACTTGTTAGGTGAGGACCTGCTCAACAGTACACTTTAGCATTGTTGCGAGGCTACGCGAGATGGGCTGGGAAGATGAGATAGAAAGGCTTCCCGAGGACCTCTTCCCGCTTTCCGATCATCCGCAAGTCCGTATGGCGAGAGAAATCTCAGAGCGCAGTACGTGTCAGCTCACTAATACTTCCCCAAAATATCGTTGATAATTACTCTTCTCTTAGCCTGGGAGAAGATCCGCGGCGAGCTCGCCTCTTATATGCGGCGCCTCAAAGAACATCGAATTACAGAAGAGCGCTCGACCATTCTGCACATCCGCCTGCACACCCTCGACGCCGTGATCAACAAGTTGCGCACCGAGGCTGGCCGCAGCTACGTTACCGAGTTCCTGCCCAAATTCCCCGACTACGCGCTCATGCCCGAGTTCCGCACCTTGATGGAGGCACCGACGGAAGATATGCTCGACATGCGCGCATGCGCGGACTGGGTCGTGCGGCTCGAGGAGCTAGACATGCGCTGGATCCTCGAGCGGAAGAGGCGTCTCGCGCGGATGGTCGAGAAGGCCCTGGGCCGCGTACCCGAGGACGCAAACGACGCGCCCCCTGCAGACGACAACACCAACGATAGGTCATACGAGGCGGTACTCAAGCTCGCCATCGCCGTCTTTGAATGCACGCGGTGTGCCGAGCGCGTCCACGCGAGCAATGCCCTGGCGCACCGCTGCACGCGCGGAGACGGGCGTCTCTGGCTGCTAGACCTCCGCCCGCATGAGACGGAGGGGACGTACATGTACGAGATGCGGCGCATCTCGCGCGCGCTGCGCCCGTGGGACGCGAGCTGCCTCCGCGTGCCTGACCTCGAGCCGCTTCGGAGGGTGATACAGATGTGCGGGAAGGACCCGGAGACGGCAACGGAGGAAGATATGGATAAGCTCGAAATGCGTCTGGCTGTCAAGGGCCAGCTGGTTGACGGAAAACAGAAGGTCCTGATGTGGGATGCTCTGGTGAGTTGGCTATGTGATGTTTGCGTGCTAGGGCAGCCTCGTTTACTATTTGTGCTATAGCTGTGTGCCGGCCATCTCGATCCTGTGGTGTGTGAGAGCGACTGGCAACTTGAGGTCCTCTCCGAGGACGCCATGCGTCGAGCTGTTGAGCTCGAGGCTGCACGGGAGGAGAAATTTGTGTTAGATGTGCTGAACCCAGAGGCCAAGTACTGGTGCTGCCGCTTGTGCGACGGCTTGGCACTCGGTGGGTCGTACATCGCCGCCTTCACGCATGTGCGAGACATGTAAGTCTTTCCTTACGCTTCCGCGGCATCGGTTTTGACTGCGGTTCTTCGCAGACATGACAAGTTGGATAACGAGGACGACTTCGTCTTCATGCATCCAGACGTGACATTCATGGCGTCAAAGGCGTCGCCTGTCTTACTTTGACCTGATTCTCTTCAGTGACCCGTCGGCCCCGACGTTGTTGTGATGGCCCACTTGAAGAACTGAAATCGTGCAGTACCCCCTGATGGACATCCTGTCATCTGTAACCATACACGTGTACATCAATAAATGGGGCGCATCTTCACGCAGAAATCTGTCACAGAAGACTCGGCTGGAGATGGAGAAGCAACTGACTACTTAGGCAGATATGGTACATTCCCGGCCGCTACCTGCGGGCTCCAAATTTCCGCGCGCAAGCTGAACTTGTGGCACTGACACCGAGATCATGTGACAGGTGAGTTCAACCTCCTCTCGCAGCATTGCATGGTACTTCCTTTGCAACGCGTCTGGCCGCGAGGTGCGTCAACAGCTGAACCCAAGTACCTGCAACGACACTGACATGATGTGACGGCAGTGCTGCTACATACAGCCCTTCGTCCCGCAACTTCGCCGCACAGTCCCCGGGCCTTCCCCGATCTGAATGTGAGGCTCTGCAGTGGTCTTCTGACTATTGGCATTGTTACATTGACATACAGCTCAATGAAATCGAGGGCCTAACCCCCAGTTTTTCGATCTGTATTCGATGATCATAATTTCCCCGGAAGGTCGTGTTCACAGAACGCCTTCGGTAGACAACTAGGAGAGCGGCGACTCGGGCACTGGCATGTGCAGGCCTTCTTCTGCAGCAGCAACATCATCTTTTGCTCTGACAGGCTCATCGTGTGTTCCCAGACATCTCAATTCATATGACTGTATATGCGCTGACACAACCGCCGGAGCCGGGGCGTTTCGGGATTCGATCTCCTACACATAAAAATCATGGTGTCGGGAAGGCTCGGCAACAGTACCACCGCTTCAGCAGTCACATCTCATGGCTACCAAGACGAAGGTGATCGTCGCAGGTGCAGGGATCGCGGGCCCTGTCCTTGCCCTCTTCCTCAAGACGAAGGGCTACGAGCCCGTCATATACGAGAAGATCAATGAAGTCAATGATGTGGGCCTTAGTATCCTGTATGTCTACTTTCTCACATCGGAGCGCGCTCGCACTGACCGCGGGCATGTGTGACTTCGTGTAGCATACAGCCCAACGGCCTGCGCGTATTGAACCTCATCCCAGGCTTGCTTGACAAGATTAACGGTATCGTGGAGGAGAAGTTCACGCACTCTTCCGCCGTCCCCGGTGACGAAGGCCTCCTGGCCTCCTTCGATATCTCAATGCTGTCTGCGCAGGTGGGCTTCGGACTCTTCGGCGTCATGCGCTCCGAGTTCCACCGCGCCCTCATCGCCGCGGCGGAGGAGGCCGGCGTGCGCATCTTCTGGGGCCATCAGCTCGTTGCACTAGAGCAGCATGACGAATATGTCAACGTGGCGTTCGCCAACGGCGCGAAGGACTCCGCGAGCTTCGTTGTGGGCTGCGATGGCCTACACAGCGATACTCGCGTCGCCCTATTCGGACGCGAGGAAGCAAGTTACACTGGTCTGACCCAGGTAAGCCAACTTTTTTCTTCCGTTCGTCTGAAGTCTGACGAGTGAGTGCTCTGTGCTGTAGACGGGCGGTGTGTGTGACGTCATACCAGACGAGCTGAAGGACGCGCCGCGCATCTCGAGCTGGTACGGCGATGGCTCGTATATGCTTTCCTTGACCATGCCTGGCGGGCGGATGTCCTGGGCGTAAGTGATTCGTGGTTATGCTTTGGGACCGGCAAACTCATCGCTACTCCAGGGTCTGTGTGCCTGAACCCGAGGCCAAAGAGTCGTGGCGCGCAATTGACGTAGAGCGTCAGAAGGCCTTTCAAGCGGGCCCTCACTCCCAGTGGCCCTTCGGCGCCGGCGAGCTCGTCCGGACCGCTACAAGAATAGTCAAGGTACATCCTGACTTCCAATACATATCCCGTATGCAGTCGCTCAATCATGACCGCGCATAGTATGGCCTGTACGACCGTCCCGAGCTTAAGACATGGCACAAAGGCCGGGTCGTTCTCGTCGGGGATGCCGCGCACCCGACGAGCCCGCACCTCGGGCAGGGCGCGAACCAAGCCTTCGAGGACATCTATCACATTGTCCGGCTCCTCGTGCAGCACAATCCGTCCGCCGTGCCGCCGCCCACAGACGTCCTCGACAAGGCGTTCGGCGAATACAGTGCGCTGCGCGTCCCACGCACGTCCCAGCTTGTCCAGCGCGCGCGCGAGATGGGCAAGGGCTACGTCGTGCAGGGCCCCGAGGCATGCAGGGCGCGGAACGAGGCGCTTCGCGCGCTGTGGAACGACAAGGAGGCCATGGCGGCGCAGGTGGCGGATATGTATTTGCAGCCGTTCGTCGGGCAGAGCGCAATTTGAGGCACGAGGACGGAGGCTCCTATCGGTGCTAGAGCGAGCGCGTAACTTATTCTGCAGATGCAAACCCCCACTCACATTGTACACATACAAAATCGGCAATTTGGTGACATCAATACTCTGGTATAAATGATATACGCCTCCCTAGATTTCACTCTCGCCGGTGAACGGGTGTGCGTAGATGTCCAGCTGGCCCCTCCCGAAGTCTGCGCTCGAGTACTTCGCCTTCAATGCAATGTCCCGCGCACGGCACGCCTCGATGCCATGCACGACCCGTGCTTCGCCCTGGCGCCGCGCGCCGAGGACGAGCGCGGATGTGCGCGCGATGCGGAGTTGCTCGTATTCGGAGAACACATCATCGAGCAGCGCGGTGGAGGGCGGCGCCGCGGAGGGATTATGCTTCGTGAGGAGGCGCACGAGGTGATAGATGTCCTCGAACGCTTGATTTGCGCCTTGCCCGAGGTGCTTTGTGACAGGTGAGATGGAAGGCAGATCCTGTGTAGGTGAACAAACGTACGGGACTGGTGGGGTGCGCGGCATCCCCTAGAAGGGCAACACGGCCTTTGTGCCATGAGGCCAAGGCCGGTCTGTCGTAAAGCCCGTACTGCAGATACGTGAGCATTGTGTATGGGCATGGAATGTGGTACATGCCTTGATAATATGGTCTGCAGACCTCACGAGTTCGCCGGCGCCGAATGGCCACTGTGACCACGGTCCCTCCTTGAAGGCTTCCTGCGTCCTCTTATCAGTCTTCCGCCAATCCTCCTTGGCTTCGGTTTCGCGACGAGTAATTCTGTAAGTATTGTACATGCAGTCAGTGGTGATCTACGTATGCAGCGAGGGGTGATATTCACGCCCAAGACGTTTCCTTGTCATTGACAGGGTATGCAATCATGTGAGCACCATCAGTATAAACGTTGATCATGCGTGGGTGGTCCTTGAGGACGTCAGGCGTTGGTGTTATCCCACCCGTCTGACAAAGCGCACAGAGTGCGTTAGTTATCTTGTAAGGTCTCAAAACGGCCACGAACCTGCGTGAGTCCAGTGAAGGTGACAGTCTCGTTGCCAAACAAGCAGATACGCGTGTTACTGTGGAGCCCATCGCAGCCCACCACGAAGCTTGCTCGGTCGGTAGCGCCGTTAGCGAACGTGACCTCGACGCTGTCGGCTTCCTGCTTGAGGTCCACGAGCTGATGGCTGAAGACCACCTTGACGCCATGGCTCTGCGCGACCTCGACAATGGTGCGATGGAAAACAGAGCGGCGCACGCCGACGATCGGGAAGCCGGCCAGCTGCGACACGCCCGACACGTCGGTGTCTGCTAGAAGGGTGTTCGCACCCGGCAGGGCGGAGAGATGCTGCATTTTCTCGAGCTCTTTGCCGACGAGCTTGTCCATGAAGCCGGGTATGAGCGAGAGTACACGTAGGCCGTTTGGCTGCATGCTGTTCGTTCGTGGGGAAGTCAACGAGGAGGTTTGAGGCAGCAACATGACAAAGGAGATGCGCACCATAAGCTCTGACCAGCATCACCTACTGCGTCGGTGCGCTCGTAGACGACAGGATCGTAGCCCTTGAGTTTGAGGAAGACTGCCAATATCGGGCCAGCAATACCGGCACCTGCGACAATGACTTTGGTCTTCGAGGCCATCCTAGATCCACTGGTGTCTGGAGTGTATACTTCGCGGAGAAAATGAGTGTACGTCAGTGGTGTTGATGCCTCATCCTATATACTGTATCAGTGGGCCGAGCACCCGGCCATTGCATCTAGTCGGTCACCAAGGCATCCCGTTCTATTGGCCGTGAGGCCGTTCAGAGCGTTTGGCTGAGCTTCTTCTCTATCCCCATGAAGCACCATGGAGTGACCCAGTAAAAACCCTGATGTATAGCAGCGATGGCATCGAAGCATGCTCAAGTAGGCAATTGCAGCCGTTAACGTCGTGATCCCAACATGAGGGTCATCCGATCCATTGTCGTCGTATCCCGTTGGTGCTTCAGGTACCGCATCGATTCCAAAGATTACACCTAATCGGCCCTCGATCTCGTGGCAGAGGTCAGTGTGCTCGCGGAGGAGCTTCGAACATGCACCCTTGCTCTCACCGGAGGCATGAGCGTATTTCGAGCATGCGCTTTTGCTCACACCGGAGCCATGTCCGTCCAAAATTGGGCGGGAGTCCCGCCCATGTCCCCGGTGTTATGTTGCATGCATCGGAGAAGCAGTACTCTTCCGAATCGGACAGATGAACAGGCGAGCGACACTTCCTGGCGCCGCCTGAGGAGAAGTGCGCTACCGAGCACCCGGGCCAGGAATTCATTTTGCGGCCGCGTTGTACGGCCCTTGCAAGCATGAGCGTTGTGCTACCGGAGAGCTCTATTAGCATGACCCCCTTTCGGATTGTCTTGCAAGAGTGTAAGCATAACGGTGGGATATCCGGAACAAGTTGTCTTTCACCTCTCGATAGCTACTACACTCCTCGCCTGCCAGTGAGCACTAGTGTTTTCTCTCTGTATTTTGCGGCCAAAGTGGCTTCCGTGGGACGTAGACGTAGGGAGCGAGAGTCATGATGATGTAGGTGCGTGTCCGTGATCCTACTGCCCGCATATTGGCAACCTCACTGGTTACCTAATATATACCTGCCATCCCCGTGACCGTGTCATAGCTGCGTCGCGCTGCTGGTTTCATCTGAATCATCTCGTTCTCGTTCATGTCGGCCATGGTACTACTCATAGCCATGGTACATTCCTCTGTCGACATACAGGTATCCCAAACTTTGCCTGCATGGTATCACACGCCGCAATTCGACGAAGTGAACCTTGAGGGGATCATCGAGGCGTCACCGGAGCGACAGTGCATATGTACAGAACCCTAGTCGAAGAAAGCCCATAGCGAACAAGAAACCGGGGCGCAAATAATCCTAGGCCTGGCGATGCTGCATGCGAGGACGCAGCCAGGTACCTAGATCCCCTTTATATCTCGCTTTCGCCCATCCTGAAAGGGTGAGTGAAGAACTCCAACCACTTCCTCACGAAGTTCTCATCCGCATATACCGCCTGCACCGCCTCGTTCCGCGCTCTGCACGCCTCCTCGCCGCTCACGACGCGCACGGTATCTCCTTGTCTCCGCGCACCCCTCACAAGTTCGGATGTCCGCGCGATCCGCAGTTGTTCGTATTCGGAGAAGATGGTCTCGAGCAGCTCCGTGGACGGTGGTGCGGCGGAAGGGTTGTGCTTCGTGAGGAGACGCACGAGGTGATAGATGTCCTCGAAAGCCTGGTTGGCGCCCTGCCCGAGGTGCTGATGATACGCACACTCAGTCAGTGGTCATTCCATGAACTCACTATGTGTGACGTACGGGGCTTGTAGGATGCGCTGCGTCTCCAAGGAGGGCCACGCGACCTTTATGCCATACCTGAAGTTCTGGCCGGTCGTATAAACCATACTGCAACGATGCGTTGGTAGTGCATAGCACGACGTGTTGATTGCACATACCTTCACGATGGGCCCAGATGTGCGGATTAGCTCGCCGACGCCAAATGGCCAGTACGACCACGGGCCTTCTCTGAACTCTGCTTGCTTCTCTTCATTCATGGATCTCCATGTTTCTCTTGCTTCTGCTTCACGCCGAGTGATGCTGTGCTCGTGGTGAGTGCCTCAGCCATTCTGTAGCATGCTGACCACTCACGCCCAGGAAGTCTCATTTTCATTGATCGGAAATGCGATCAGATGCGCGCCATTCGAGTAAACGTTCAACATCGTGCGATGCGCCTTCTGAATCTCGGGAGTCGGGGAGGTCCCCCCAGTCTACGAACGTGTAGGTGAGCTATCCGCGTGCATCGGCCTCGATGCTAACCTGTGTGAGTCCTGTGAAAGTTACAGGCTCGTGACCGAAGAGGCAAATCCGCGCGTTGCTATGAAGCCCATCACAACCGACGACGAAGCTCGCTCTATCGACAACCCCGTTAGCGAAGGTGACCTCCACGCCGTCGTCGTCCTGCTTGAGCGACACCAGCTGGTGTCCGAATACGATCGGCACGCCCTGCGCCTGGGCCGCCTCGACGATGGTGTGGTGGAAGACTGGCCTCCGGACGCCCATCATGGAGTAGCCCGTCTCCGAGGGCAGGCGCGACGGGTAGTCATTGTCCACGAGGACGGCAGCGTCGTCCTGGAGCACGGAACAGTGCTTGAATCGCTCGAAGGGCGCGCCGACGAGTGTGTCCGTCAAGCCGGGGATCAGCCCCAGCACGCGCAAGCCGTTGGGCTGCATACTGGCAAGGGTTCAGTATGGCGTCAAGGAAGGTGAATGGGGTTGGGCGTACCAGAGGGAGAGGCCGACATCGGCGAGGGCGTCTACCTTCTCGTACACGATGGGGTCGTACCCTTTCGACTTTAGAAGGATGGCGAGTACAGGGCCTGCGATGCCTCCGCCTGCGATGATAACTCTGGTCTTCGTCTCTGTCATGTCAGGTTGATTTCTGCTCGTGTCAGCTGAGGGAGTAGAGGACCTGTGAATGAGGTATGTGGCGACGCGTTTTATACGATCACCCCGTATGCGCGCTCGCAAGGACAAAGTTCGGGTGCGGCGAGGCTGGCCTAGTCACATCATCGATGAGCGCATGCGTTGGCTGCAGAAGTCAGCTCCGCAACTTGACGGCTCCGAGCCTCGGAGTGTGTGCACTCTAGTTTTGAAGGACGAAGCCATGTCAAGGATGTGTGTCATCTCACGAGGCGCTCGTCCGAGCGGAAGGCGTCCGCGCCCGGTCGCCAAATGGGCATGGGTCCGCCGCGCCGGCCAGCTCGCTGCATTAGAACAAACTTCCGCTGTAGTTCTATGGGCTGTAGTGTTGAGATTAGTGAGCGCTGTCACCGTCAGGACGCTGAGGATCATGCCTGCGACCAGTGGCTAAAACGGATACCTCCGGAGTCCTCCTCCTCCTAGTGCATACACATATGTATGTCGTAAATATCATACAGTCGTTTGCATAATGGTTGTCGCACTCGCGCGCAACATCGTTTGTTTGCTCCCCTTTGGCTAGCTCCACGACTCCACTGAATTTGTGCAGTATCTGCTCCACTCCAGTTTTCGCGAGCCATTAGCTACCTCAAAATACTACATTAGTCGGTCTACATTGCACAAATAGCCAGGACACCCTGTCTGCTTCTCAGGCTATAAGTTTCATTGCAATCCGAAGAGATGTCCTAGATTCCGAGCATCCCGGGCTGGGAACGAAGGCGGTTCGAGAGCTGTTCGGCGTGTCTCGTGGAGCTAGGCAAAGGGGACCAAACAAAGGATGTTGCGCGCGAGTGCGACAACCATTATGCAAACGACTGTAAAGTTGTGACTGCGAGCCTCAGGACCAGGCTTGCTATCCATTGTCTCTGACGCGACTGCCTTGAGTCCCCAAGACGCCGGTGGGCTTCTACTACTACACGCGTTTGTCGGCCAACGAGATCGCGCCCTCTTTGTGTCCGTCCCTATTACCCCTCTCTCCAACAGGCTTTTTATGCTGTCTGTCTTCGGAAACCCGATGTCTCTCAGCGTAGCATCAGCGAGGTTGGCATCAATGCTAAATACCGAGAGTTTCATAGTATTATCAGATCACGTCCTTGAGCGAGAAAGCAGCTTGAAGAACAGGTAATATGCTTTACGCAGTGAGAACATCCTATCTGATATATACTGAGGCCATGATCTTTATCGTGATGGAATACAGTGCCCAATCAGCTGCCAATTCATGACCGAAAACAAACACGCGAAGGACAGGTGGAGAACAGTCCCGACGAAAAGCGATCAGAACAAGGGAAGGGACTTGCGAAGGGACCCTGTATAGCGGCCCGGCGGGACATATGCTTCGCTGATGCCGGAAAACCCTCAATGCGTTCTGTGGGGAGATGCCTCAGCTCGTAAGATAGCGTAAGATTACTATCATAACATACTCGCTGAACTCAAGCTTTTGTTCCAGTTCCATGGCCGGGGTAATCATCTTTGTCGTCGTCCGGCTCCTCGTCATCATCTGACCCAGCGCCGTCAAACCTTGTGTATGGCGGCGGTCCACCACCCGGGCCGCCACCACCGCCATTGGGACCAGGACCACCCCCACCGTTGGGCCCAGGGCCACCTCCACCGTGAGCGGGACCACCACCTCCATTAGGACCGGGGCCACCGCGACCGCCACCAGGAGGGCCGCCTTGGCCACCGTTACCGTCACCTCCACCAGCAAGTGCTCCCGCGGCAGCACCTCCCGCAGCACCTGCAGCATATCCCAGGGCGGGAAGTGCGCCGCCCATGGCTACACTTTGGCAGACTGCAAAAATCGAGCCCGCGGCAACATTCCCGATCATGCTCTGTATGAGTGGAACCAACGTGCCTGTTGTGAGAAGGGTATGGTTTAGGAAATCCTGTTGGTGAGTATTATCGTATGGGGACTCTGACCTGCGATAGGCCCGGCTGCGCCGAAGCCGACAATGCCTAACGCTGCCGGGGCGACAACAGGCGCGAGCAACGTGCCAGCTGCAGCGCCGGCGACCGTTAGGCCTATCCTCCACCTGTTATATTCATCGATATACATCCAACCTTGCATCCTGGTGGAGACAGTACTTACCGGCGAGCACGGCAACTTGGGCAGTCATTGGTGTTTGGAGGCAAGCAAGCAGTGTGGTAGTGATGCTGGCACTGAGGGAAGACCCTCACTCCAGCGAGATTTTGTGGCAAGACAACATTACAAGCAAGGCAGTGGAGGGGAGCGGCCATTGTGCAGATCGAGTGAGTTGCGCAGTGTGCGATCCCTTCGCATCCCAACAGAGGCATCCATATCTTTTATATGCCTTGCGCAAGGAGTGTGCTACTTCTCACGGAACCATCCACCCCTTTGGGCAGATGCCATGCGCCTTGCGGATGCCACTGGCATGCCCCTCATGTACACTGTTTTACGCTTCCTTGCGATCTCAAGGCCGCATACCGATATCGCTACCAATTCCGTTCACTTCCGTCAAACTAGAACCTCACCGCCAGGCATACACGGGTCGCCTCGCTCCTTGACATGTGGACGATGACAGAGAATATCGCAAGGGAGAAGAACCATCGTGTGTGGCAACTCTTCGCCTGTGACAGGACTTCTCGACTCCGACTCGACTGGAGCGTTGCAAATATGGTAGAACTCAGCACGAGAGATCAACTTGAGCTTTACCGCGACTGCGCACCAATTCAAAATACGCCCGCTGACTCAAGGCAGCACCCCGTCTGGTCACGAATGCTCTATCTGCCACTCTACCTCCAGCCTCGAGGCGGACATCTACCCTCTTCTCTGCCTGAGGTCGATGCTCGCATGTCAAAGCTTGCTCCCTTCACGACTGCATGGGCACCAGAGATAACGAAATTAGCTGAAATGGTGCCTACTACAGCGTATAACTCCGTGCAGCTAGATCTTGCCGTAGACGATCTTTTCCAATACTGTCGTTAGAACGCCTGCCCGGTATCAGGCTCAGAATCATAATGGCGAGTACAGTATTTCGGCTTGCCAGCAATGGGAGATCAACCTACATATGACGAGCACTGTGATAGACCACCGGTGAGACTGCTATCAATGCCAGTGTGACCCCCATAGAATCAGCATACCTAAGAACACAAGGGCTGATCCCGGCTGAAGCACCCACTACAGCTTCGCCTTCACCAACCGCGTAACCTTCGTACTCAATCGGCTCAGTCCCGCTCCCGTCAGCCCTCCGACACCATAGACGATCGTTGGGATCGCGCCGCCCATAGACACACTCTGCGCCGTAGCAAACAGAGAGCCCGCAGCAACGTTGCCGATGGAGCTCTGCATAGCTGCTGCCATCGAACCTAGTTTCACAATCCCAAGGTTCCATCAACTACAGGGTCAGCCCCCCGAGGCCAGTAGTAGATCAATATGTGTACTCACCTGCTACTGGACCAATTGGAGTGAAACCGATGAGCCCCAAGGCTGCAGGAGCAACCTCGGGTGCCAGAGCAGCACCGATAGTAAGGCCGCCCGCAGTGAGCAGGGTGGACTTGTTCCTGACCGCGAGGCTTAGGCATGGGGGTCATTTCAGTGCCACATGGGACAACGGATTGAGCAAGCTCACCAGATAGGACATCTTTTAACGCCCTCGTCACAGCATATGCTGTGGTAGACGTGCTTGCAAGGCCATATCTGCACAGAAGCATTGGCAAGACATGGGGAGCCGAGAGCCACGGTGCCGTCTTCCTGGAGCAGTTCATTGCATCCATGACACTTCACGTTAGCGTCGGTCGGCATGGGTGGTCAACAAATGGTGGACGACTCGGCGGAAAGGTCGAGGGAAACTACCGGCGGCGAGGCAGTGATGGTACGGACGACCGCGGTGCTACCGTGGCCTCTGCCGTACATGTGTGCGGCTGCTTGACAGGTCGGACACGCGTGGAGACCCCGACACGCCCATATCATCACCCCCATCGTTCAGATAGTTACGACGCTCGTCCGGGTACTTGGTAGTGTCAGGCAACAGGGCTTGTGTCGACTGAGGATCCGGCAATGGCACCGTTCAAGGGTACAATATGTAGCAGTACCCTTGGACGGCTTCAAGCAGCGGCGAGCAGGAGACAAGGCTGCCCTCCCGCTACTACAGACCATCTCGTAGGTCTGCATGGCAAGAGGACAGGACAACCTCCACTGATCGCCAAGATCCCGAACGATTCAGCAAGAGAAAAGTCATCCCATGCAACATTCTGGCAACACAACGACTGATCCCACGCATCATCCCCGATGGTGCTGGGACCCACAACATTCCCCAAAATCTGATTCCTCCCCAAGAATCGTCAGACAACTCCCAACCATGTCCCGACCGTCCCAGCTGCCCCAGCGACTGCGGCTGCCCCAGCATAGCCGATAGCGGGCAGCGAACCGCCCATGGCCACCGCCTGTGCCCCCGCAAACAAAGATCCCGCCGCAACGTTCCCCATCCCCGCTTGAATGCCAGCGGCGATGCCACCTGCAGCATAATACGCTCTTTAAGTCCGGAATAGTGATGTATGAGAGAGAATAGGAGACCGACCTGCTACTGGCCCGGCAGCGCTGAAGCCCAAGAGTCCTAAGGCCGGGCCAGCGAGGAACGGTGCGGCCGCCATACCCGCACCGGCACATGCGGCGACTTTCGCGGCTCGCGCAATGTCCATAGTCACGTTGAACATGGTAGCGTTGTCGGTTTGAACAAGAAATACTCCGCAGAGGATTGGTTGCGGAGTGGAGAAGGTGGGAAAGCTCCGGGCGCCGGCCAGCGAGGTGGTCAACTCGGGGCATAGGATTACGTACCTTGTATTGAACCCAATCCCATCAAACCTAATGCCATAGTAATGCTATCGGCTGTCGACACGCCCTATAACCGCCACAGTCATCCGGGCCTTCGTTAGGAGGCATTGTCCTGCAGTAGAGGGGATTAGTGGGTCGGGATAAGCTGGACCAGTGAACGCAACGTGGCACTCCGATTCGTGGCGAGTGCACCGGCACCACACTGGGCCCATGGCAGCGTCGAGGACAGGGATCGGTATGGTAGGTAGTGTTGAGTACGGAGCGCGTGATGTACGTCCGCGCTTTTTCTCCGTTTTCTTGAAGATTCAATCTGTTGAACGAGATGGCTGGTGGCGCAAGAGGCGAGTGCGGAACAAACGACAAGACCTGCCAAAAGCAGCAGGCGCCTCGCTGCCACGCGACGTCATGAACCTACGAGGTGGCACATGACGTCGGTGACGCGTCCGTTCGCTTGACGCGCCGTGGAGTGCTACCGAAGTGTGGGCATTGAACGGGGCAGCAGGCAGTATATATGGGAGAGCGGACGCGTGACAGCTACTCATATTTCTCCCTCTCCTCGTTACTGCATTCATTTTCAGCGTAGTGGCCATATTGCGAGCCCACAGCCAACCTGAACATGTTGTCAGCATCTCATATCGCATCCAGCGGAACGAAGGCCCTCGTTCCCGCTCACGGGTTCTTTCGCGCAAACATTGTCGCGCGGCGCGTCGCAGGGCGCCGCACCATTCAGCGATGTCAGTCAACCGCGAGCGGCTCTCCACCACCGAGCTCAGCTACATCGCACATTGCAGCGGGCATGGCAGGCGGAGGGGTAGTCATTCTTGGAGGTGAGAACGCAGAATACGTCTTTTACGCTCACAAACAACTCACATTATGCGCATATAGGGTATGCTTGGTACCACTTTTCCGGCGCAAAGACCGCTGTCAACACCGCACGCCAGGCGAACGCTTACTACCAAGACACGAAGCGTAGCATTGTCGAGAATGCCCCCAAGATCCCAAACGAGGTCATCCAGTTCCTCCGAAGCACCGCCAAGTCCTACGCCGGCTTAGTACCTGGTGTCTCGAAATACGTAGACTCTGCGTTTGACGCGCTCGAGGAGCTTCACGAGACGCATGGCGAGGACGTAGACAAGATCCTACGGCAGGGCTACGACGAGATCCAGCAGATCCTGAAGGATAAGAAGAGCGGCGCGGACGCGCAGACCGGGATGAAGGTCATGGACGTATTGCGGAGGAGCTCGAGCGAGCTGGAGGAGGTTGGCAAGCGCGTAGGGCAGGACGTGTTCCAGAAGCTGGGTGAGCGATACCCCGAGCTCAAGGAGAAGCTCGGTGGAGGGTATGAGGAGCTGAGGAAGGCGGCGAAGAAGAACGGGCCAGAGGCGAAGAGAATTTTCGATCAGACGACGTCACAGGTGCGTGCGTTATATGCACCATATCCCATGCGCCTACTCACAATCAACGCACATATACGCAGATCAAAGAGATTTTCTCCTCCGGCTTCAGCCCCGACAAGCTGAACGAGGCGCAACAGCTCATACAGTCCAAGGCGTCTGAAGTGAGCAGAGCAGCGGGCGGGGATTCCAAGGAGGCGTGGAACAAGGCCCTGAAGGAGGCGACGCCCTACCTCGACAAGCTACCCGATATCCGCAAACTGCTTGAAGACAACGCGTCCGTGTTCATGGCCGCCGGTGTCTCGCAGGGCGGCGCCGCACAAGAGGTGTTCCGGCGCGTGAAGGACGCAGCGCAGGGCGATGCGGCGAAGAACAAGGAGACGCTGCAGGAGCTGAAGGACTTCGTGCAGAAGAAGGTGGAAGAGGCGCGCCAGGGCGGCGGCGGCGGCGGCGGCGGCTGGCAGTCGTTGCAGGAGTGGATACGCAGCATGCCCGGCGGCGAGGAAGCGCTGAAGAAGGTGCCGGGCGTGGATGTGGGCGTGCTCGCGCAGGTTGCGCAGAACCGGGGGGATGAGGCGAAGAAGCTGATGGGCGAGACGTATGAGGATGTCTTGAAGGTCCTCAAGGCGAAGGCGGATAAGGCGAAGAAGATCGCGGGGAAGGCGAAGGAGGAGTCGACAGAAAAGTCGTCGTGAGTAGTGAGCTCGGGGTTCTGACGGCCGATACGTTAGGACTCGAGGCTGGGACGAGCGGGATCATCAGGGACGTTGCGCACATCTGTAACATAACAGCATTGCACCATTGAGTGCGGACTGAATCGAGCGCAGGACATCACCCTTTACGTGCAGGATCTGGACCTCAGTCGCTCGTGGAATTCAGTGTGGGTGAAATGTCTCACCAGCACGAGTATGGACCCTAGCACGGTCGAACTTGCACAGCGAATTCATAAGACAAGTCCGCATCAGAATTACATCGCGACTTGAGGCTGAGTCGCGCCTAGCATCTTGATAGCACCAGTGCTGCAATGCTGCACGCACAGCCTGAACGCGGCTACTGAGTAAGCGTTTGGTATGTCTGGCATGTCTGACCCACGGGCATGGGGCAGAGATCAACGGTCCATGCATGGGCGTGCCGCGTGCCGCGTGCCGTAGGCCCGTGGCCCCTTCCATTGTCACCCCGGGTTTCTAATGCAATCTGTGATGGTGGCGGGAGTGCCGTAACAGCGCGTCGAGGAAAGATGATCGAAAAGCCAATCTCCTCGCGTGCTGTATTGTGTCGGTGGTTCAGAGCGTCTGGACAGCCCTGGCGATCTGTGTCGAGTCGCGGGCTCGGCTTGGTGGTCGCCGTAGAGGCTGCAGGTGTCATCAGGTTTCATCTAGCCCTGGCAAGAGATGGAAGGGTAGTGAATCAGATCGGTAAACTGGACTAGATGGGTACTTGGTGCCTGTGTGCGATTGCCCCGCCGGCACTGGCACGGAGAATAAGCTTCGTTGAGGGGAAACAACGGGAAATGCCAAGGAAATGCATATCATCCATTACTAAGCTCCTGTATTCTGCGAGCGATGCAATCTCACTTCCGTATGTCGGTGACAGATTGGATTGTTGATCGTCGCGTAATCATTTTGAGTACATCGCGTTTGACGCATCCCCCGCCGGGCCGTCCGTCCTTGGCCCATCCTGTACTGATACAGACTCGCGGCCGTCCTGGGGCTTCTGACTTTCTGAATGACTTCGCTTATATGTGGTCAATAAAGCATTCGAACAGCACTCACAAATGCAATGCTATGGCGGAGAGAGCACAGACTCGGAGACAGAGACACCCACAAGGTCGCATGCTAATGCTCAGTGCTCAGATTTGGAATGACAGATCTTGTTGACTACACGTGATCGGTGGCTATCCTGCGGGGTAGCACAAAACAGGAAGGTCTTGTAGATCAAGGTTCTTCCTCCCTCTCACATACCGCAAACGTCCGTGGCAGAACTGCTGCTGAAACGAGTTTTGGTCGCTTCTGCATGCGGTCATAAACCCGTGAAATGCAGCTGCTGGTTGTTTGCGTTACGGTCGTGTGGTTCATGTCAGTCCAGGTTGTACCCGGCCCGGGGAGAATCGACGGCAAAGTGAAATTTTCGCCTGCAATCATGAGTCGGACTATCGTTCTGTTCGCCCGGGTGAAGACGCTCTCTCTCTCATACATTGGTGACCTGTGCATCATGCGTGCGACATGTGCCTCTCACTGTGGCGGCTCGCCCAAGATCCCGCGAGGCTCGACGTCCACATGGCTGATGGATCGGTGAGCCACTGTGGACCAAACGGAGACATGGACGTGAATTGATGGCCATCGGACCCACGCATGCCGGGATGCTCACTCACACTCCCGAGTCATTCCGACAATGACATGTACTGTTGGTGGAATTGAACTCCCCGATATGAACCGGGTTCGGGTAACCATCGTCGCTCAGCCTGCCAGTGGCCATAAAATTCGATCTAACCTGGAGGATAGTGCCCGAACCTTAAGCTGTAGTGCCAACTTAAAACTCCGTCGTTAAGTTCGCTGCGATTTGATCATGTGTCAACCTTCTTCTCACGGTCTTCGATCCGCATATTTGACCTTCGGTCTGACAGCTTCCCAACATTGTTCTCTGTCAAGACGGATAATTTATCAATACATTGACGGCATTGGCATCGATTACGGCCGATGTCTTAGTCTTGGTCGGTGATACGACGAAAGCAACATCTCTCCACGTCCTGAGGCAACCAAACTTATCAATGCGTGCTGTAGTAACATCTCATATAGTCCCAGTCACGGTCTGTGAACTAGCACTGCCGTGCCCTATAGTACCCGCAGCGGGTGGCATGTAGAGATTGTACTCGGGGCTCTCTTACCGGCGCGTACTTTCCACGAGATGCCCGCGTTGTTGAGTCCCCCAGAGTTATCCACCCACTCCGGATATTGGGTCTCCATGTCGGTCACAACAGCCCTGCCAGTGGCCTGACGATGCGATTGTCATCTCTGAATACGCAACCAGCCAACCAAAGTGACGAGCAGCAGGGCGTGCCAGTCACTTTGCAGCAAGTAGGCACCATCATCATGATACTACACGCTCCACCAATTCCATCGGATGGTGCCTTCGTCAACTGTCTGTATGAGCGCAGAGCTGCGGGCACCCGCATGACCATGGCAAGGATCGTCGCAAGGGTGTTCTATTAGAATTATAGTCGCCTCTACTTCAGTAGTACAGTCTATGTGGTTCTGTGCTCCGTAATCACTTGAGCATGCTAGATTACATGAGTAAGCCATACAATACCGATATCGATACGCTGCTCGTCGTACAGGCGAAGAAGAGGTCAATGATGTAGCTTGTCAGAACATGAAACTCAGCGCCCCGGAGTGGTCGGGGTGTTTAGATGTCCCACGACGCTACAGCAAAATTAACAACCAAACTCAGCGCCGTGGAGCAATGTATCTTGCATAAAAGGCAGGTCTCACTTGGCTAGTAGGCGACCCTGAGGTCATCCAGAGCCTGCTTTGCAGCGAGCTCCATCGCGCCGGCCTTGGTGTTCGCGGTACCTCTTCCATATGGGATCCCATTAACTGGAAAACATACTTTAGTGAGCCCGGATAGTCTCGAAGAGCACCCTCACTATTGACAACCGAGGTCCATATGGCTTCGCTAGATTTTCCAGTCTGGCTATTCTCGTACTCGGGTTTGCTGAGAGTCGGTGTATTCTGAGTGTGGTTGTTCAAAATCAGACGATAATTCGTGCCTTCTTTCGCAACGGTGTTAGTAATGCTCAACGGTGTCTAGAGTACATCCTCACCCGGACCAGCCATTCTGGGATACTTGTACTTGCCTTGTGGAACAGAGAGTCAATGTCTTCGACGCCACGCTGGGACGCAGCTCTTTAAACGGCCAAGTCGCCGCCCATGTCGCAACATCATTGAGCATCTCGCGTCTGTAACGTAGGTTCAGCGCCGTAATGACATGCTCACTCCATCTTTCGCGGGAGACACACAATAACATTTGAGGTCACGCCGGATCTCTAGAATGGAGACCGGAGGCGTTGCGCGGAAGGGGTGCAAGGAATGGCTGGAGTGAAATACGCCCATCAGCTCCTGACGCCGTCAGCACAGTGCTCACCATGGTCTAGCACTCCATACGGAGATGTTGCAGGCAGACGACTTCTTCTGCGCGGAGAGGATACATCGGCGCATCGGTCTGCTAAGCGCATCACGGCAGCACTCTCCCGCCATCGCATTATTCCTATTCGTGGGACGTCGAGAGCCTCTGACGGTCACTTTCCGACCTCGAGGCGCAGGCTCGTGAGCCAAGGCACAGTCAGCACGGCCGTATTCTCTACCGCTGTGCGTGCATCATACCGCAGAGAACTGCGTCAGGGTGTCAAAATTTTATGCAGACGTTACCGTGCATGGTCTCTTCTGGGCCCGTTTCACGGCTCTGGCGCTGACCGCTGACCGCCGAAGGTTCCGCGTCTGAATCCGGAGCGGGCGTAAATGGACGTGACTCCACCGTAGGGACGAGACCGGACGAGAGATGCACCATCTCAGAGACGCGGGGCCGTGCGATGCTTCCTTCAACATGCGACATGAGTGTTTGCATGCCTAGTTGGCCGCGCCGTAAGTCACTGTGAACATATCGGACGACGCGCCAAGAAATCGAGCACTCGCGCCGCACACTAATGTCCACAAACGCCGCGCCGAGCGCGGTGCTTCCGTCTTCGCAGTGTTGGCTTCTGTGGACTAATGTAAATCAGCAAGGACGGTAGCATTGATATCTAGGAGATCAAAGGCGGAGCTGGGCTGGGAGCTCCGCGGCGCGCCGACATGATCCTAATAGTACACGCGCCACAACAGACGCAAAGTCCAATCTGGGCTCTGGGGTACGAAAACCTGAGAGGCCGAGACTTCATGTCATGGTGGACGAGCACACGCCATTCTCTCACCCAACGAACCGACGTACATCGGACGTCTGAGGCCTCAGCCCTCCGACAATGCCGCAGCATCTAGCTACAGTTGACCTAGCAGTCAGTTTCCCCCGCGTTCGCCCTCCGCAGGCAATCTGAGTCAAAGCGGTTCATCGATAGTCTCACACTATCAACCATGAACGGACGTTGGCGATATCTAATCACGAGGGTGCGCGTACACAAGCTCTCCAGCAAGGGGCGAACGCTCTAGAAAGCCGTATGGGGAGTGACCGCGCTCAGGGGACCCCATCAGTTGTGCGGTTGCGGACTTCAAGCGCCACGCTCGTGGAGAGGAACCGCACAACACCGAACAACAGGCGTAAGGATAAAGACATACATGAATCAAATGCTGTTTGACTGCATTTATCTTCGGCAACGTTGATGCCCTCGGAAATGCAGACCAGACAGAGGACGGAGTTCGCATTCAAGGAAGATGTCTGCGATTGCATACGGCATGATCAGTTTTCCTCGCCGTGTAGATTCGAAATTCCTATCCTTTGTGGCACATATACTCCATGTCACACTGATTGTGTTGAGCAATGTGACATACAAGCCGTCTGTTTCACACAGGAAGCGCTGAAACCACAACGGGTGGTCTGCCAGAGTAGGGTCTATCGATGGCCTCGCTAATCCGCAGCTTGTCAGTGAACAGCTGTATGTGCACTGAGATGCGAGGTCCGCAGACGTACTGGTGTTATGTCAGTTGAAACTCCGAGAGACTAGTGCTTCATGCAAGGTTGTCATTGCTAGCGCAGCTGAGGCTGAAGGTTAGATTACATCAGCCTAAGCCAGCGGCGAGTCAACACGTCATGTTCGAATCTCTCGATACTTCATACAAGCAAGCCTTGAGGTCGGCGAACACAAAGGCATTAATGTGTTCAAAACAATGAAGGTGCCAGCGGGCACGGTGGTGCAGCACTTTGGCCACGTGCCACGCGGAAATAAACACAGTCCAACGGTGGGCGCACAAGCGCCCGCTCTTGCTTCCTGCCACTATACTATAAAGTGGTCAACTGTCCCAGGTCTTGCTCGAGCTCGGGGCGGTCTAGAATACTGCCAGAGAGCACTCGTTCTCGTAAACAGAAAAGCATCTCATGCTGGACACGACTACACGATAGTGCAGCTGCGTCGAGACATCCGATGACGACACTCCGGTTACATACAGTAAGACGGGGATTGGCACACCCCAGAATGCTTAGCACTTTTTCGCGTAGGTGCGCGTTCTAAAGTACATCATAACTGTGGGTTGCTCCTGATGTTCTAGAATTACATCTGCATCACAGCTCAACTCCAATCCTGACCACTTGAGGTTATAGCGCTGATCAAGTTGAACCACCCTAAAGTGAGTCCACACGGCCACTATACCAGCCCGACAAAGTCCGCTTACACCGCACATAGAGTCCACCAGAAGCAAACTGCACGACTGTGCTTGGTGTTGTTGACATGCCCGTTCTTCGCGGGGTTTGCATGTGCTCGTGTCGCTGGCATTCTATTCAGGCCCAGCACTCAGCGGCGGATGTTCCATTTCCATGACTCGTTCTATCTGCCAGTGGAAAAGTGACATCCTACAAGCAACGGTGAGTTACTTCTGTTTCTCGCGACATGCAGATGACCGATCATTCTTCAACACGAGTACGCAGTCTATTTGACACCGATAGGCCCTTTGAGATCGCCTCGTTATCACCGCCGTTCTCACCACTGCTTTTGGTCGTGCTATGGGTTATCGGCTGTCGGATTCGCACCATTCCTCGCATCTGGCAGACGTACTTGGTTTCGAAGCACACAGCCCACTCCGCACGAAGTCGATTCGCTGAGTCACACAAGCTAGTTGAGTGAGACAGGTATGCTCTGAGCACAAGCGGTGACCTAGGCCTCATACGACTGACACCGTTCCAGCGCCAGAATTCGCGCCTCGTGCCCAGTCTCATGCTGAGGGAATCGATTCGCAGTCACACTATTCACATCGAATCCTACCTTGGCTGGCACGTCTGACTCACTCACGGGCACGCTCTCATCTCTCGCTACCAGGATGTCGGACTCCGACTGTGACCCTGAACTCGCAGTTGCCATCGCTGCCTCTCTCGAGACCTACAACTCCGGCATGTCGACAGTGGAACCTTCGAGAGACGAGGCCCTCCGTTCTGAGATTTTGACTTCAATCACGAAGGGCAACTTTACAGACACTAGGTTCTACCTTCCCTCCCGCCGCCATCGGTTGGGGCTAGTTACGGGTTTCCGCCCGGTCTACGCAAATGGTGCCATTCTTTCCAAGGAGGTCGAAGATATTGGCCAGAGTAGGTGTCGTCGTCTATCGTGAGGATCGAGAGTCGGGGGACCGACAGTCATTGCCAGTGCTACAAGGCGGTTTCTCTGAAAGTCTACTGGCAACGTTCAATAACGAGGACGAGCTCACCTCGGGGTATGGAGTGCCATTGCACGACTACGGATATGATTCCGACAGTGATCTCGAAGACGATGAAGACGATGCCCTACCACCCGAGAAGAGTGTCGAAGCTCGTTCAGAGGTGTCCGAATTACATGCTGAACACAACAGCGCAGAAGCTGTGGACGCAAGTAGTAGTACTGGAGTATACATCCCATCGTTGCGTTGTACCCAGCGCACTGACCACGCGATCAGCAGGTACATGGTCGGGAAACATATACTGTGTCCCCGCTGACCACGGAGCAGAGGCATTTGAGCTCGAGCCCTTCAGCGTTCGGGAGTATGGGTCGAACAGTCATCGTGAAGGGCACTGCTTACAAAACGTATGTGCGCCTTGCTGTCGTCTATCATCTAATCCCCAGCTTAATGAATGACATTAGATGGGTTGCCCTTGTCGCCTACCTGTACACTGGTCAAATCACGTTCGCCCCGCTACGCTCCGCTTCTCAGTCGCCAGATGATGCAGAATCGAGCCATCTTGGAGATCCTCGGCCGAACAGCTGTTCGCCGAAGTCTATGTACCGGCTTGCGGATAAGGTAAGTAGTCTCTCAATTCGTGCATCTCAGTCTCTCGCTCATGCGGACTCTGCAGTACGGTCTTCACAAGCTGAAAGAGCTGGCCCTGAGCAATCTTCGAACCGAGCTAGGTTCTGACAACATCGTGCAAGAGCTGACGTCATCTTTCACCTCTTGGTAAGGTAATTCAATGTTTGGCAAACGAGTATTTGATGCTGACCCGTGTACTCTGCGCGCAGCTACCCTGAGATCCTGGCGCTGCAACTAGAGTTTCTTTGCAATAGAAGACGGATCTTGGATGTCGTCGACTCCGAGTCATTCAGAATCTGGATAGCGCGTGTGGCTCAAGGAGAAATGCCTCACAGCGAACATGTCGTGCTGGCCCTATTCCAATCCATGGCCAGGAGGATCCCCGAGTGAGTATCGGTATCATGACACACAGCCTCAGGCTCAACACATTGAAGGGAATAAAGTGGGCGATCGCGGCGACGTGTCATCCGTTGTTTGAAACATAGACCAGGTTCACAGGGATCTTTCCATTCGACGTTCGTTGTTCAAACACACGCACTATGATAACCAAATGCGCAATAGTATCAGTATGCCTTGCTCCTACTAGAGTACTGGCATGTGATGATGAGAAGCAACGAATATACGTGCAATCGAATGAGAAAGAGGTGCTGTTGGACTCATTGCGACCCATACGCAGGTCCCACGTCATTGGCAAGGACCTGCGCAGGGATTATCTGTGCAAGAACGGCGACGACGAGCATTACAGGGTCTGGCATTCGAAGTACAAGTGCTCTCCTGTGCTACACTACGACAGAGACACGTGGCGGCCTCGAGGTGGTCAGATGCGCGAGCATGCGTTGTGCGCGAGGCACAAGTGAGTTCTGTCACTACGTCGATTGCCCTGAAAGTCATGGTAGATACTCATGAAAGAGAGGCCGACAATCTTTCAGAGCTAATCTCACGTGCACATTGCAGACGATATAAGCAAGGCTCCCCTACCCGATTCCTTGACTCATCCTATCACCATCCCCCGTACCCCACTAGACGTGCATGCTGTATGGAACCGCAGGCTAATCTCGCTTCCTACCTTGCAGAGGCTGAGCCCGCTGGCTGCCCTCCCGAGGCCGAGCCTGTTCTCTACGCCCCCTCAACACCCATCACGACGAAGAAGAAAAAGGGCAAGAAGGGTACCGTGAAAGTCAAGGCATCATCGATGCCCACTTTGATGGTTGGACCAGGCACGTTGTCAACAGCCGCTATTCCTACCATCACGAAGGAGGATGTCCTATCGTCTTCCTTGCTAGATGCCGTCGTGACCGGTGGCTTCATGGACACTGCCTTTGCAGTATACACACACCGCATGGCTCGTGGAGTCGTCGGCTCGCCTCAGCAGGTCTTTGCCAACGAGGCGATCTTGAGAAGCGTATGTGACTACTTCTCCACTCGTGCGTCTCTCAAAGATTCTCTGAGTCCGAGTCGCCATTTCATAAGATGTCCTTCGTGCTGTTCATAGCGCCGAAATGGGACCGTCAGGAGGGGCGCACATCAACAGAGGATTACGACTATATGTCCGACAGCGATCTTGATGAAGTCGAGGACATGGGGGTCGAGGAGCAAATTCGAACACCGGCTCAGGAGCCTATCTCACTGCCGGTCATTAATCAAGAGTCGTCTCGTGAAGACAAGATGAGAACCACTGATGAGCCAAATGATGGGGTCCACAGTACGAGGGCATCAAGCGGATTGACGACACCGGAATTAATGGTCTGTATCCAAAGTGGTGTCCGAAGATATGTGACAAGCTTCCGATCATTCCTTCTCCTTAACCAGAGTCCCCCCCTTTCGCCGCTTCGAGATAACTTGAAGGGCACCACAAGCGATGTCGCATCAATCAGGAGGCCGATCCCTCTAGAGACAGTCGCCTTCAAAACGTGAGTATAGTTTCTCTACTTTTGCCGTTCCAACGGCTCTATCACCGACACATGCTACTTAGATTTCGTGCGTTCGTCGGTTGGTCTGTGACCGGGAAGATTGCCTTCGCGCCGCTTAGATCGCAGCCCTCCTACGCTCATACAGAAGCACGACCCACCGCAACAACACTTACCAAACCGGCAGCGTGTTCGCCGAAGTCCATGTACCGCCTGGCACATATAGTAACAACCTCTACTTTGACATCGTCCTTCTGCTTTTTCTGACAGCTTCTCAGTTCGGGGTCAGCGAATTAAAGGCCCTGGCCCTCAATGACATACAGTCAAAGATCGGGCCTGCGAATATATTGGCGGAGCTGTCCTCATCTCTGACGGTCAGGTACGCTGCATATTGCGAGCAAGGCATCACAGGGATCCGTGAAGTGATGCGTCTGAACCAGGTATCCTGAGCTTCAAGCAGCCGAAGTCAAGATCCTCATTGACAAGGGTCTGACACAAAGTGTGCTCGGTGATATGAATCGTTGGCTTTCCGAGTTCACGAGGTCGCACGGCGCACAGGGCTCTGAAATAGTGGCACTGGTGATTCAGAGATTAGCAGAAGAAGTCCTTTTGCGGCGCCCTTACATAGAACCTACCGTGACTGCCAGTGTTCAATGGTGATCTACGTCAGTCAAATAGTACTGGTTGTCCTTACTCTGTTGTCATCAGTGTCCGACGCAACGAGGGCAGGCATTGAGCGTACAGATGTAACCCAACTTGAAATCAAGCTGGTTTGTACTACCTAGATTTCTGACTGAAGGCTCTCGTGAAGGCGGGGATAGCTTTATTAATTGCACGTGATCGTGATCGCGACCTCTTTTCGGTCACAAATGGAACTTGAGCTCTGCATGCATTCACGGACCCGAGTAGTATTCCCTCACACATCAATGACGTGCGTTGGGCCCCATCATCACCGCCCTACATCAGCGAGAGAGATAGTAGATTCATCCCGGGCCGAGTCGTACCGAACAGTAGCCTGCCACCACCGTGACTGGGTGAGCCGAGTTTGCCAGCCTGAGTGCTCGCGCACGGTCGCGGTGGGCCTTATTGTTTCTCGAGTGAGCCGTCTGGTCCCAGTCGCCTCTAATTGGTTAGCTCATACTATAGGAACGCGGGCTTCAAGTTCCTATGCGCCATGTATCAAGCCATGATGCTCGTGACCCATACATCCGTGGGTATCTGCTCGGTATCTATGCTTGAGCTCCCTCGGGTGCTCCAGCGAGTGTGAATCGCCACTGTCATAGCAGCAGAGTCGATAGGGAGCTCAACCCTGTAGCTTTCGCTTTCTCGCCAAGTTGCCTCGCAGACTAATACCCTACGCACCACCATGCCCCGGGCCGGGTTTTCGGCTCCGACTCCTCAGGCTCGACGCAACGGCCTCCTGCCAGTGGCAGCCCTGGCAGCACCTCGAAAATTGACAAGGGAAGATGTCCTGTTGTCGGAGTTACAGGACTGCGCCACGAACGGTGTCCTCTTGAACAGAGTGTTCCGCGCGTATACGTGTAGGAGAGCGTCTGGAGGAGTTGATAAGCCCCAGAATATCTTCGCGAACGAAGCGCTCGTGCGACGCACGTCTGATTACTTCAATACGTGTATGTATGCAGATTGTGCCCCTAGAACGGAAGCGGTCTAACTACCGTATTGCTCAGTGTTTGCATGGGATACCCAGGAGTCCCGGGCACTCACCACGGATTACGACTACCTCTCCGATAGTGATCTCGATGACGACGACGAAGATGATGGCGTCGCGGACAGCGCGACCACCTCGCAGTTGACTCAGACTGAGAAAGTGAGTGTTCATAAGAAGAAAAATGTGTTACATCCCGACTTCATTGGAAGCCAAACCCCGTAACTCTGGATTTGAAGGGGAAACCCGGTGAAGTGATACCAGGTGGAACGGCTAGCGCATCGTCTGCCTCCGGGTCATCAGCGGTATGTATAGATTCGAGCTCGCTGTATCTTACGTCAATTCACCTGAAGATAAATGCAAAGGGACGAGTAGACTCAACACTATTGCCAGTACCACAAATGACATCCGTCGCTGTCCAAACAGTAGACTATCCTAGGGCGATCACTCTGCAGACAGTGGCATTCAAGACGTGAGTCTGACACTATATGCGGGTATCAACCTCATATCTCCTACACAATTCTTGGAAAGTCTTAGGGCCTTCGTGGTGTGGACACTAACAGGGAAAGTCGCCTTCACGCCGCTCCGATCGCAGTCATCATCTTCGGTGCCCGCACGATCGGCATCCACTGCACCACGACATGGACAACCGGCCTGTTCGCCGAAGTCGATGTATCGCCTGGCCCATATGGTAAGAGCTGTAACACCTATATCATGGTACGATATCCCTTTGACATCGCATGGATTTAGTTCGGCGTCGACGACCTCGGGCAGTTGGCTTTGGAAAACTTGAGGACGAAACTCGGCTCTGACAATATTTTAACGGAGCTACGCTCATCTCTGACGACAAGGTACATTGATTCACGCCAAATCGCCTAGTGCGCAGTAATGCGATCCCACCCGAACACATAGATACAGTGAGGTGCAAGACATGGAAGTAAACATCTTCATACGGGACTGCCTCACAATTGAGAGCGTTCTGAACAATGTGCCGCAGTGGTTGGCTCACTTAACGACAGCACACGGATTGCATGGAGTGGACGTTGTGGCGCTTCTGATACAGAAGCTAGCACGGAACGCATCTGGGTCTCGAGCTGTTATGCCGGAATTACTAGTAGCACCCGATTTTGAAAGTGCACCGTACGATGAGGAAGGTTGGCTTATAAATTGAATGGATTCCATCTATGTCTAGTCGAGAGAGCACTGACGGGGGGCGTCAGTAGACGGCAGTCACTGGCAGGCGAGCAGAGCCACTAGTGGAATAGAGGGTGAGTAGAACTAGTAGACCGAGACGGGCGTTGTCGCCGAGTAGAGGACGCAGGGCGCGTGTTTGGATGCTTCTGATGTCTACGAGGTTACTATGTGCATTTGAAGAGACATGACGCATAATGTACTTGAGGCCAAGCGGTGAGAATATCGAATCGATATCGTCGCGAATTCGGAGTTGAGCGCGTCTGAAGGACGACACGTGACCGTTCTCCTGCCGCGCGGTTTCTCGTGACTCGGGCGGACTCACTTTCGTTCAGCAGACTGTGCCAGAGGGCAGAGGCCCAGAGCAGCTTGTCTGCGTAGTCTACCGCCCACTCTCTTTTTTTATCATGCAGGCCGCCCTCACAGGCGTAGCCCGTAGGCGCATTGCTATAGGCACCCTTTCTCAACTCCGCCTGCTCTCCGCCTCTGCGTGCAGACTGGCTCCTGACTCTGCTGACTCTGCGCCAAAACCACCGCCGCCCATCGACGATTCGACCTCCGCGCTGGACTACAAGCGACGGACTACTTTACAACACAGGCCGCCTCCGCTCCCAGTAATCGATGTACGCTCGAGGTCCGCAGAGGAGGCAGTGACGAACATCTTATACAACACGCCGCCACCCAGCCTGGCGCCCTTCAAAAAGTGCGAGCCCTCTTTCATTGCGGTATCTCCGCGTCCTCTGATTTTTGCTTAGGCACGTCTTGAACTGCTTGGTTCAAAACGAACCCGGAGTTCTATCCCGTGTGTCGGGCATCCTTGCTGGCCGTGGCTTCAACATCGACTCGCTGGTCGTTTGCCGCACCGAGATCCGGGACCTGAGTCGCATGTGTATCGTTCTGCGTGGACAGGATGCTGTCATTGAGCAGGCACGGAGACAGCTCGAAGATTTGGTGAGTGCTCATCCACTCCGGTTCGTCACGCCTCGAACGTTTGGGTCGGATGGGAGAGCTGTGTGGTCTGTTCGTCCAAAACACTTGAACGTTTGTTTTCGTCGTGCAGTCACTTGCACGCCTGCGTTCGGTTTCATTACGAACATGTCTATCACGCGCATTATAGTGTGCCTGGCTCCGCTGCTTTGATCACCTCCATGACGCCATGTATTGCTTGAGGCCATGGTGTTCATTCTGGCACGATATCCCTTCTCGAACGCGCACGATATGATTTTGTGCCACACGGATGTGTATGCGATATATAGGCACGTCATTGCACAAGTCATTTCACTCCACCGCCTATTCCTCGTCATTGCACCGGCGTAGCCGCGCCACAACGTTTATTTGCATATCAATGATGACGTCGCGGCATTCTACTTGTCGTCAACCGGTTCACGCTCCTTCACTCCACTCCGCTAGACTGCGACTCTTGCTGATCCGTGCGTCGTGCCTTAGGTACCGGTATGGGCGGTGCTCGACTACACCGACACGCACTGCATCGAGCGCGAGCTCCTCCTCGCCAAAGTCTCCATCCTCGGCCCGGAGTACGTCGAGGAGCAGCTCCAAGGCGGGCCCACGCACGACCCACGGCGGCGCCTCACCCCCAGCGCCGGCCCTGGACCCTCCGAGGCCGAGGCGAAGCTCGAGCGCGAGATGGCCCTCGCGCAGAGCTTCGAGCGCGGCGGCCACGCGGACGCGCCGCCGCCGCTCACCCCCGCGCAGGCGCTCCAGCTGCGCAGCGACAACCTCGGCGCCGTGTCCGGGCTCGCGGCCCAGTTCGGCGGCCGCATCGTCGACGTCAGCGAGAACAGCGTCATCGTCGAGCTCTCCGGCAAGACCAAGCGCGTCGAGGCCTTTCTCGCGCTTGTCAAGCCCTTCGGCCTCCTTGAAGCCGCTCGCACAGGTGTGTCTACCGATTCATTGTGGAAACGCGGTTGTTGATTGGTTGGGGCTCACGCAGGTCTCATGGTCATGCCCCGCACGCCCATCGCGAGGACGGCCGATGACAGCGACGACGCGGACGACGTTGCGGGTGTAGACGCCAGCCTCCTCCCGCCGGGTTGATCGAGCTGTCTTCTCCACGTACTTACGGTTCGGACGACAATGCGTCGACATTCTGCGGGAATGTAACAAAAGTATATATCATCGACAACTACCCTTGGTTTAACGTGTATACGTGCGCTCCGATTAATACGTCCGGGAGGCCGGGAGTGGCGGCTTTGGCGGCGTGAGGCTATGCAATGCATGTAGAGAAGGTGAGAGAAACAGGAAGCAGAAGCGTGTGGATGCGGATGCTAGCAATACAATATACAACTGCAAGTATAGCGGAGCGATAAAAACGGGCCTTAAATACGAAGATGCAGGTCCGTACAGAGAACGTCCTATCCCAAACGACAAGACTAAAACTTACAGCACGCATGGGTACAACAGGCCTGTATGAGACAGTGTCGGGTTCACGTCCGTGTACGTGAGGTGGAAGCGGTCCGTGCGTTACTGCCTGGCGCAGGCGCGTGGGTCCCGAGGGCTTCCTGTATTTTGCGATGCCACATGCTGGCCATGGATGGACTCTCCGCGAGGAAACAATGCGACTTGGTGGACTGGCGCGCGTGGGAAGCGGCGTGAGTACAAACGACATGTCGCACGTCCGCGTGAAACCAATGGGCTCACCGTCATAACGACAAACTCGCGCTCGCCCTTGGACTCCACGCCCGAGATGATGTGGCGACCGTCCTTCTCCTTCTCCGAGGAAGGAGTCATGAATAGCTCCGTCCGAACTTGCACCGCGCGCCCGGGCTTGCGCTTCAAGCACAGCAGCCGGTGTGTGGTGAGAATGAGCTCTCGCGCCTTGAGCCGCCGCGGCGTCACCGCCATGGCGAGTAAGCGGCTTCCACGTCGCTTCGGCGCGCTCGCCTCCACAGTCGTGTTAAACAGCACGCTCTCGTGCGGCAGAAGCAGCGACGTCCTAGAACGCAAACGGCGGACTGTCAACTCCTGCTGAGCCCCAGGCTCGCGACACCGGTCTGGAACTCACCATTCGGGGTCAGCCGCCGGACGGTTCCCCTGGATAGGCGTCTGCGCGCGGTTGCGGCCTCTGTCTATCCCGGCGGCCTGGAGCGCAGACCCGAGCTGCTCGATCGGACTGCTGTCCGACGAGCTGGTAGCAGAGCCCGTCGAGTAACTGTCCACGACCGCGCCCTTGAACGCTGGCACGTCGATGGGTTGTGCTTTCACGACCGACGGGACATCGTGTGAGGAGCTCACACCGTTCGTCAGAACCCCATTGCTGGTGCCCACTCCATTCGTAGCGCCTGCCTTGGGGATGCTTGCGAAACGGACCGACGGGCCCTCGTCTTTCCCAGCGTCAGATGGTGTCGAATTCGGGGGCGTTGCATTGTCGGTACTGGGTCCGGGGGCTGGCGGGAACGCGTACGGACGCAGTTCCCCCGTGGGGCCAACATCCTCGTAATAAGCATACCCGTTCGGAGCCTTTGCTCCTTGCGTCGCGAAAACATCCTGGTCTTCGCCTTCCGACGCCCAGCTAATGTCGTCCTCTGGGTCGCTGTCACCCACGAGGGCATCCCAAGACGCACCGACATCGTCGTCCCATCTTGCACCATTCGCTCCGTTTGGGGGCTCTTTCTTGACAAGTCCAGGCTCCAGGGGCGGGACCGAGCCTGTCCATAAGGTCCCCCAGTTTATAGACGCAAAGAATGGATGATCCCGGAGCGCCTCCATGTCGGTACTACTTCCCGGAGTGCCAGCGCCTAGGCGTAGGGCCGGATCGCGGACCTGAATCCTCCGCTCAGTCTGGCCATCGCTTGCGACACCCACCATGCATGTACACGCACCAGCAACTTCTGCACCAAATCCTTCGCCTGCTCGTCGAAGCCTTCAGGGAACGTATACTCAAGCCTCTTGATCTTTTGCCATGTCAGGTACTCGGAGAGCCCCTGAAACGCAAAGCGGCCAGAGATCATTTGGTAGACAATGCAACCCAGGGCCCAGAAGTCAGAGCTTTACGATGTTGACATAAAGATAAGCGATCAGGTACACATGGATGGCGATAATCATGGCGCACCTCTTGCTAGTCTCGCTATCCTCGAGCAGCTCCGGAGATACATATTGCGCCGTGCCTACAAATGTTTTCGTGCGCTCTCCTGTATACAAATGGACCAATTAGTCACAAGCCGGGAATTGCCAACGGCAAAGACCGACCTCCCGAGTCAAGAATCTTGCCTGTGCCAAAATCCGTAATCTTGATCCGGAACGCGTCGTCCAATAGCAAGTTCTCAGGTTTGAGATCCCTGTGCGGTGCCCGAGTCAACGGACTGCCCACTGTCCACCACGGCCACTCACCTATGGATGACTCCTTTCGAGTGCATGTATCCCAACGCGTCCACAATCTGAGCAGCATATACCCGTGCGCATTCCGTTGAGAGGGAGCCCATGCGCGATATTAGTGACTGTAGCTCTCCGTTCCTTGCGAGGTCGAGCACGAAGTCTGTCATAGAATTAAGCTCCAATGTACCGTCCGGTACGCGGCGTACGCTTACAAAGACTCCAATCATCCTGGAACGCCCAGTGAAGCCGCACAATACCCGGGTGTCCCGCACCGAGCCTAACAAGCGTGTTCTTCTCCGCCAACGCTGTGGGCAGCTTGCCATTCCGCCTAAGGTGACCCTTATCGAGTATCTTGATCGCATATTCATGCTGGGTCGTTCGATGCTTAGCGAGCATCACCTGTTATTACGTAGTGGCACCTATCAGCGAACCCGGAAATGTATAGACACAGCCGAACGCACCGTCGAGTACGAGCCCTCGCCCAACACCTTCCCAAACTCAAAGTCATCTGCGGTCGTCGCGACGCGCCCATTTACGGAGCTGTTACGCGACTGGTTACGTGAGCGTGATCGGGTCCGTGAGGCCGGGGGCCGCAGGTCCGAGGGCTCGTCGTCGCGCTCGTCCGAGAGGCCGAGTTCGCGCGCCAGGTAAGCGGGCGGCCGCGATGAACGCGGTGTACTTGGCGACTGCGGGCTTCGCGATCGCACACCAGCGCGCGGGGACGAGAATGTGCGCAGCGGGCGCGGTCTCACCGGTGTCTGGAGGGTGAGGTCGGAGGTCGAGCTCGAGCTGCTGCTTGAGGAAATGACGGAAGCATTCCTGCTGAGGTCCGCGAGCGTCGGGGTGGTCTGGAGCGAGGACGACTCGGGCGACGGCGAGGAGACCTCGATGCTGAGCATGCGCGGTGGGTAATCGGAGAAGGGGGGAAAAGGATAGACACAGGACGGTCGGGAGAAGAGGGGGAGAAGAATAAGTCTCGGATTATGTCGCGAAATAAGCGGAATGCTTGCGCGGGAGGCCCAGACTCGGACGATATTGTCGCCGCCTGAATCGACGTCAATCGGGCGAGAGTCCAGTAGCGTCCAGTGCGCGTCCCCGCACTATTTAAGCTCCGCAATGGCGGTCCAGAGTTCCCACGATAACAGCCTTCGCTGCCGCCGGGAGCGCCTTCTCTCCTCACCACACCCCCGCTAACAGGGAGGCTCCGCCGCACGCCTCCCTCACCGACGTCGCCCGACACTTGCTCCGAGCCGTCCAGCTACTGCGCACTCCTCTTCGGCCCTTGCGCTCTCGGGGCCGGATCGCTGTTGTGAGCACCACGACGTGTGAGAAGGCCCACTCGGTCACTCTGCGTGCACCTGGGACGTGAATCGTACACTAGTCCACCATGCTTCGGGCGGTGTCCAGGTGGCCTCCCATCAATTGCAATGTACCAGCCGCCGTGCTGCCATCCACAGGTGCCGCCGGGATCGGGCCCACATATCATCGTCATGTGGGGATGCCTCCCCTCACTTACCGGAGCGCATGGTAGGCATGCCGTAAACATTGAGATGGAGGTACGTCATGTCCCTCAGTCCCACACAGTCGTCATCGGGCGCCGTTGATTGCTTTGCTATTCCCAACGCGCCCTCTAATGTCCCAGAAAGATCGACCGACGTTGGTCTGACATTACCTGGGGCTCAGACTCTCCTTGACACGCCGAGACCCGCACCAGGAAACCAGGCCTCAAATGAGCTACAAATAGCCATGATCGCTTACACCTCGCCACTGGTGTGTGCATTAGACATGTCTCATGACTGATATGTGATACTTATGTGCTCCTTGGCCCGTGTAATCAGCGCTGAATGTCGACAAATATAGTCGACACATGTCAAGGCATGTACTTATGTACGCGCGGGGTACCCTGCGGGGCCCCACAAACACAAGACCCAGGTGGAAGTGACAACTCTTCGATCGACTGGGGGACATCGTCCACTCCTGTCACCCCCTTCTCCATGCTATGCGTTGATTGTTCGGCAGCATTAGAGTGGCGCACCCTATACAAGTCCGTTACTCCAAACTGCCCCCAAGAGCCAATAATGTATGGTGTTCATGCTGACTGTCAGTGTCACGATACCGTCCTGCGCAAGGTTCATCGCCACGAAGTCGCTCCGACCAAATCTCAACCCCAATGCGTGTTAAGCAATACAGGTGACTGGTCGGTTCTTCTACCCAACATTTTGGGGCATCCCGCGACGCGGTGATCACGAAGCCTGATGTTGGGGTAAGGCTGTCTGACACCTTTTCTACACGTACCACGATAAGTACCGTCTCCGAATGCACCCCGGATTGGGGACTTGCGGTAGCAGGCTGTAGAAGAGTCGCCGCTTTGGTGATGAGTCGATCAAGTAGCACGGTCCAACTCGTACAATTGGTGACCCAGTGTGCTTGTGTAGATGCAATGTCCTTCCTCGTAGCAGAAGCCTAGCAGTCAATCAGTAACTTACTTCAATGAACTGCTATCCTGGACATGCGTCGCTAGAGAACCCACTTTGGTATCCTAAAATCGAGGGTCGTCAGCTAAAAGCTTTGAATGGTTTGCGTAAACAAGCGCCGTACTCTGCCAATGATAAATGAGCGTTGCGAACGCCACGGGCCGTTCCGCCGGTCCGCCACTAAAGTAAGACACGACGTCGACGTGAGCCACACGACATTGACAAACCGTTGTATGCCCGTGTAGGTCACCACGCTTCTGACTTAATATTCAACAGACATAAGTATACGATAGTACGCTATGGATGCGAGTGTCGACAAGAACGATGGTGACCCAATCAAGGCTACAATACTCTCCTCAGTGCAGGAATTGTTATCGCAACAGGTCCTCGCGGCAGCTCACGCCACACATCCATTTGCCTCTTCCCCAGGAGAGACGATGTCACTGCTGAATCGCATAATCGAAGAGACGGACCAGATGTCCCATGCACTCGCTGCCAGTCTCTCGATGCCCTTGGCGAACCCAAAACTGCTCTCGCTCTACAGGCAGCATGCCACAATGTCGGGCGTGCTCCATCTAGTGAGTATACTGCCTTCTATGTACGTCATCTCTTATCAAGCAGGCATACAGTCAGAGCTCGACGTGAAGACGACTTTGGAAACCCTCCGCAAGAGGGCAGGAATCACGTACGGAGAAGACATCCCCCTCGACCGGGCCGCAATCGTCGACTGGGCGGTGTCCCGGCTCGAGGCCTGGGGCTCTTCCGCGGGAATGGAGGCGTTCAAGGAAGAAGAGCGCGATGGCCGCATGACCGTCGTGCTCGGCGGGAAGGTCCTCGTCATCGACCTCGACCTCGCCATCAACCGCGCGGTCCCGGACAAGCCTACTGTCTCCGTGGCCACCGTGAAGACATCTTATGCGATCCCTAACGTTGCGACGAGCTCGACGACCCAGGGCTCTGCGTCGCTCGATGGCTTCCTCGCGGACCGTGTGCGGGCCTTCCTAGTAGAGGTGCAGAAGGAGCCGCGGGAGCAGGACAGCGTGGAGGCGGCGCGGCTTGGAGCTCTGTGCTCTGAGAGCCTCAAGTATTTGATGCGCTTGGATCAGCTGGCGCTTGAGGAAGGAGAGGGAGGGCTCCGATGGTTCAGCGAGATCGACGCCCTTGCGCTGGACACGGAGCGGTTCGCTGTCAGCGAACGTCAAGCCGTGACTTCGTAGGCCAATGCGATCATCTCTCCGTGCAACTGCTGACTGTCCTATGGCAGAAACCAGATGGGAGGCGCGGCCACGCTAGATATATTCCTCATGCGTGCACATACACTTCCTCTCCCATACCTCACGGCACCTTCAGTGTCATTCCTCGTCTACGCATCGCCGCTGGCATATCTCACCCTCCTACGCTCAACATCACCCGCTGCTGCGACCCAAAGTGGGGCTTCGCGCGCCCTTTGGCAGCTAGACGTGCCCTTCCACGTTCTCCAATCCATGCTCACATCGCATCCTCGCTCCAAAGGCATCACAATGGCCTCACTCGTTCTTTCTACCGCTGGAAACCTCACCTCAGAGGCGGACTCCATCAACATCGCGGACTTCAGCACCCGCCCGACCTTCCCGCTTGCGCCTACAGGCGCACAGGTGGACCGCGCTCTCCCGCAGGTCGCCCAGCTGCCTGGAGCGCCGCTCCCCGCCCCCTCCCCCGCGTGGGTGCTTGACCTCACGGAGGGCGGGAAGTACCCCGGCGTTGTACTGAGCCAGACGCGCATGCGGGAGATTGAGCTGCTGCTGAATCCGCTGAGCGGTATGGACCAAATGCACGGCGTCCACCCGATGGCGTTCGGCATGGGGAGCTGGCTTGACCTCTTGGTAAGTGTATATTGGACTGTCCTCACTTCGCTGTACCTAACTTCAGGCGCTAGCTGAATCCCGGGAGCCCCATCGTGCCCGAACGGTACACCGCGACGCACGTGAGTGCGAGTGCAGCGGGGTGTTCTGAAGGTTTGTTACTGATCCGGCTGCTGAGTAGGTATCGCCGACTGGTGCTCATCCTCCACTGCAACTTCGCCTCTCTGCACCAGAGGAACCTGGCTTCGTTCTCGAGCGAGTGCCGGTCAAGACTTTGAAGGAGATCTGGGGCGTTCTAGAGGTACAACTCGCTGGTCAGGCTGTAACTTCTTTGCGCTCATGCCCCCTTTCGCAGATCGTCAAGGAGCAATGCTGGATCAACGAGACCCTGTCTGCGTACAAGTGGATGCCAGAGGGTCTGGAGAGCGACCCCCTGACCAACGGAGCAGAGGACGACGACGTATCTCAGGGGGATCTGCAGGCCATCCTGACAGGTCCGTGGCACTGTCATTCCTCCCGTGGGGCGCTCTGACAGAACGGGCCTGTAGGGACGCTCACCCCGCGCAGGCTGCCCGTCAACGTCTACATAACCACCTCCGCGCCGCTCTCCCTCTTCGACGCGGACCTGAGCGCGATGCCGCTCCCACCACCGGCAGGCCACCCGAGGATCCTGATGTCCTCGCCGGAGCGGCCGCCGATGCCCGGCCAGGTCGAGATCGCGGTGACGTTCGACCCGAGCCGGCCGCGGGGGGTGGCCCTGGACATCAATGGGGCGATGGGTGCGGAGCTCAACACTGACGTTCTCGAGGAAGTGTGCAGGCGCGGCGGGATACTCAGCCTCCCCGGCAGGATATGGGCGAAGTCGCCGTCAGCGAGCTGAGAGGGTCAGATGTGGAGTAATATATGGTCCATAAGCATTGCTGGGGTGCATATCCAGAGAGCTACATACAACAGGTCTATCCAACAACAACATCCGTTCCACGGTGACACAAGCAGGTACTAGTACATCAATAACGAGATCTCCCGACAATGTTTACGCGTCGTCGTCATCGTTTTCAACCGCAAAGCTATATGTGCTCCAGACCGGCGCCCCGGAAGCACCGCCGGCCGATGTAGAGCTTGCCACGCCGGGGCTCGCCATCGACATGGTGGGCGCGCTCGCGCCGGACGGTATCGGGCTGAACATTGCATGGTAGCTCGTCCTGAACGGTGGCGGAGCCACGTTTCCGCGCGAGTGCGTCCTCCTGCCAGATTCCGACGCCAAGAGGAGCGACTGCAGCCCGCCACCCGGCCTCACGGTCGTCATAGAAGCGCTCGTGCTGCTGCTATGGGCCTTGGAGCCGGCCCGCGCACCGTTCTTCTCGTTCTTGAGGTCGAGCAGCGTCTTGAGCACCTCCGCTGCGTACGGGAACTCGCCCTGGACCAGCCGGTCGGTGATGACGGCGAGCGCGTTGCCGAGTTCCGAGTAGTGCGATCGCATGAACGCAATCTCCAGCTCCCGCACCTTCTCGTACCTGAACATACGCATGTCAGTGAACCTTACTGAACCGAGGGGCAGGTCGCCAGGTGGTTACCTCGACGTGAAGCGCGAGAAGACTTCCTGCACGATGTTCTTCGGTGAGAGCCGGGACTGAATGGCGTCGAAGGCGAGCGCCTGCAGGTCTGCGATGCCATACTGATGCGACTCAGCCTGGGGTCTGCGGATGGAGCGGAGCGCGGACTACCTTCTCTGCTAGCCGGTACATTGACTTTGGCGAGCATGGGGGCACCGCGTTCTCATCGCCCAGCGCCCGCTCTAGCTCCGCCGCCCTGTCTTCGTCCTGCGTGGACTTGAGCGGGAGGAAGTTCACTTTGCCGAAGTAGAGGTAGAAGACGAACGCGCGCCATCTAATTCGACGCGCGGGATGGGTGAGAGCGCGGATTACGGATGCGGAAAGCCGACGTACGTCAGGTAGGCCACGTCCGTGATGATGATCTGCTGGCACTGGACGCCGCCATACGACAAGGCGCCGGCGTTTGACCCGCTCAATCCGCCTTCGCTGTGCTCACCTGCGGAATCGGTCAGCAAAGGTGGTAACGTAACGGAGACGATGAACCTCGCGAGGGCATCTTGATGATGTCGATGTCGCAGTCAGCGACTTCTTCCTCATCGAGGTCGCTGTCAGAGTCGTAGTCATACTCGTCGGTGAAAGGCGCCTTGTCCTCGGGGTAAGACGCATCTATCGACAAGCGTGTGGAACTGGATTCTGAAAATCCGCCGGACAACACTGGGGACATAGGCAGTGAGCCAAAATGGGCTAGTGCGCCGGGAGTTTTGGCCACGAACATTTCTCGAAGTAGTCCGTCTTCTTGAGCACGGAGCTAATAGCAAGCACATGTTGTGGCCTGTCCACCCTCATGGAGCCGTCTCCAAGGTAGGTTCTACGCGAGAATACGAAGAACTTGACGTCCAGAAAGGTCGGCGAATACAGTGATTGCTTCAACGCTCGCTCCAGGAAAGGGAGGGATAGTTCCGTCTGTTTCTGTGTGTTGGCCGTCATGTTCACGAAGGCTTGGGTGTCCGAAGGGAGGTGTAACCATGAGTGCACAGCATTGCTAACAGGGAACCAGACATACGGTATTTGGAACGCTCCTCTACGAACTGCTGTGCCGATGTCTTCCACATAGTCTACGGGTACGCAGCGCTCAGCTAGAGGACGGAATCGACATTTGGTTGAGTGGTTGACTTTACTTTTCACTGAGGAGTACTTACTTATGGGGGATAGTGTGAAGAGAGCTCTAGGTTCTGCCTCTGTCACTATCGCTGCAGCGGCACTGTCCGGGACGCTGTGGCACTGGCGGCGTAACTTGAACCTTGCTCCGTTTCCAAATCCGGATACGACGTCACCCTAACCTCCCAGCGCCTATTGACACGTGTAGGCTATCTTAACGACGCCGCGGGCACATTGCATATCGACACATCCTGTCGGAGAAGCTTGTGGTTCTTGTGTATGTGATTTCCTGACGAGACAAAGATTTCTTCCATAATATCGAGGTGCGCGACTCGCACAAGATCAGGGGTCCATGTTGACCGCGGTTGCTTGGATAGAATACAAAATTCGACAGAACACCATTGGGGCTTGCCTACGAAGGCTAGTAATGTAGCTAGTGGTATGTGTGTGTGCTACAGGACAGTCAGAACAAAGGCAAAAACTGCACAAGATCGCCGCGTCCGGCGATGTTCTGCAGCTCCTGCCCACGAACGACTAAAGGAAAAATCTTGTACAGAATGCTACACAGAACCACAAAGGATGCGCAGAGAACACGGGAGAGATGATACGGAACGTTGAACCAAGAAGCGAGAGCACGTGGAGCGTAAGCCAATTCCAGGGAGATCTGGAGCGTGGGGCGCAGGCGAGCTGAGAGCGGGTGTTGAGGTGAGCTGGACAGGGACTTGACGTTGAGAGTGCAATTTCTGAGACACGGGGTTGCGGAGAGCACGATAAGCAACGATAGCAGACAGACATAGGTGTTGCACTTGTAGACAGCGTGGACATCGGTAGCCGCCTTGCGCGCGGAGTACTGTGGATTGGAATGGCACTAGGTGTGCGAAGTTCTTGCAATTCGGTCACGGTAGCGCAGGAATGAACGATCCCAGTGAGGTAGGCGAGTTCTTCTTGCAATAGAGGCAAGCTGCTGAGGTGACCAACGATGGTCAGAGTCGGTGAGACGAGGCGAATGCGGGTTACGAGGCGAGTCATAGCCACAGATGGTGGACTCATCGAACGAGGCCAGAGTCGAGCCAAGTAGACACATCCAGAATAGACAGTTCGAGGCGAAGTTCCGAAATCTAGACGGTGTCGGACAAACCGATGACAAGGAGGCGAAGTTCTGAGAGGGACTGGAACCAGACGAAGCCAGACAAATCGAGGCGAATATCAAATGATGAGGCACGAGGCAGAAGGGAGGCGGTCGAACTCCTCGTCGTTGACTGCACAAGCTGTCGACGACAAGGGAAGCAGATCCAGCATAAGCCACCAGGATCGACCTGGAACGCCGCGGGGTCGCTTCGGATGGATCATGTTCCCAAGCACCGTCGTGATGTCGACGAACCAGACCGGTACCGAAGGAGACGATTGGCACATCGTCGCATCGTCGCAAGCGTCTCCGGGACGAATCTAGCGGTCGACTTCTCAGTGACGGAGTAAGAAGTAGGCCCCATGGCAACGTACCACGAGAGGACTGATGACCAATTACCGCCTGCTGCAGCGCGAACGGCGACGACGTACGCGCGCAGAGGGCGTTTGGATCGCCTATAAGCTCGCCATGCTCGGCGGAGATACCGAGGAATGGGCATGAGCCAGCTGCCGATAACCCTCAGCGTCTCAAGCAAAGCAAACGTTCGCAGGGCGAGGACACAACCGAGTTTGAAGGCCCCGATATCCGGATAGAGCCCCTTCCTGAGGCACAGCCGTTCGCACCTCAATTCAGGCGCCTCGTATTGCCACCAACGAGGAGTGTCATCGTTAGGTTCACTCGGCGGGCGGAGCCAAGGGTCCATATCGAACAGCCCTTTCGGGAAGGCGACGCCGTGCTCGGAGCTGAAGTAGAAATCGACGAAGAAGAGGTCGATGTGGACCCCTCGCGGCGTAGTCTTCTGAACCTTGCGAGCCTTGACGGTGGGAACACCCGGAGTCGACCAGTCGAGCTTGGGTACGCGCAGGTGCTCAAAGGGTGAAGTAACCAGCTTGGACTTGACAGGAGCCTGAGCGGTGTGAGACTTGGTTGCCGGAACTAGCATGGCAGCGAGAGGAGGGGGTGCCGAGTCTACGACGCTGTCAATATGCAATCAAAACTGCTCTACAAAACGCCTCGTACCCCCGGCATCAACTTCAACAGCAATCTTCGGAGCGTAGTCAAAGCACATCTTCGAGACCTGTTCCCAGACGATCAGATCCATGGGTGGTGGAACCATGAGCTCGTACAGCGGTGGATCGCCAGGCGGGTTGTATATGCTAGAAGCGACTGTTACAATCTGGAGTGAACAACATGGATATAGCACGTACAGCATTGCTGGCGTGGAGGTCAACGCCATCGTAAAGATGATAGCACCAACGGTACGCCTGCCCAGGGCACTTTGGTCTTGCGTAGCGGCGGGACCGGCGGTGAGGAGGAGTAGGACGACGATGCCCTGCAGAACAAGAGGATGGAACAGCATGGCTGCTCAGAGGTAGTGTAAGGATGGCGTGCCTGGAAGTGCTCGAGAGTATTGTGCGTAGAGGCGGCTAGGCGGGACGAGCGGAGGGCAGCGGGCGGAGGCGCAGGAGGATATACGAGCTGGACGCGGGCACACGTGAGTGACGCGACGCGTTGAAAGCCGTTCAACGTCTTTTTTTTTTTTGAATTCCACATGTTTAGGGCCCGTATCTACGATACATGCAGGCTCCATAACTACCGGCGAAAATCAGTCATAGGACCCTAGTACGCCTTGCGGCTACCTGCTCAAGCGGGTCCCGTGTTACCCTCTTGCAACCCTGGGGTGAATCGTAAGGCAATCAACCACAAAAGTAGGTAAGGAACTCTGCGACCATAAGCTAAGGGAAAGTCCGAGCCCAAGGCGAGCCACCAAACGCATCGAGGCGCAGCAGGTGCAACTCCCCCCAGGACCGGCCTCGCCCGTCGCGACCACAGTGACCTGTCGTCCTTGTCTTCTACTGGAGGCCCCCCTCGGGGACGTCGGGGTGAGGGGCTTATACCGTGTCGAACAGCGAGCGTGAGGGGAAAGTGGGTACATAACTTCGCATGCCTCTCCGTCGTATCCTTCGGGCCACTTCTGGCACTTGTCTTCATCATCTGTTGTTTCTCCTTACCGATTTGACACGCGGGGGGCAAGCCTATGGGCGGCGCCGAAGCGCCTCCCGACTGGGTGCGGTTGTCGGTGTCGCTCGCATTAGGTTCCCCGTGTCCACATTCCGGACCCTCGGCGGCCAGAGCTCCTCCGCAGTGCGGTGAGTATTAGCCTCTTGCCTAGCCTCTTGTTGCGCCGGTTTGTTGATGTGCGTAAAGCGATGGTCGAGTTAGGCGACACTAGGGAATGTGGGGGCCGAGTTGGACGGCCTTGACACGAGGAAACAAGGGTGAATTAGGAGGGGGTGGGTAGGTAGATGGGCTCCGATAAGCGGGCGCCTAACGGAGGTGATGGTGGTACGAGGTCACCGGTCAAGGAGCGATGAAGCCGTTCAACGTCGCGCGTCGTCGATCCGCTGCCGGTGGCTCATCAGATTTGGCAGCGAGACGAGCGGGCTCCACTTTTGATCAAACAGTTGCGACACAACCCTGGAGAGAATACTCCGGTAAACTCCGGTGCGCTTTACCTACATGCGCTGGCACCCTGCCCCAAGAAAGCATATACCAACTCTTGAGGCGACACATGGACCTCAGGCTGTATGCACTGAATCCACATAAGCAACCAGAGAAAAGTTGAGCTCCACTCGTACCGAGTAGCGCACCCTCAACTGTTAAGACTTACGTCGTAGGATGACAGCCAGAGCTTGGCTAGAGCGGTGTCCTCATATACCTCGGTCTTCCTACATCGCCCAAAGCGCACGGCAGAAATCTAGAATTGTATCAGGTTGTATTAGTTATCTCACATGCAATGATCATCTTCGAGACATACCGATAGTCCAGCACCACTTTGAATATTGGGCTAGGTTGCAATGTTCCTCTGCAATAATCTCGGTCAGATAACAGACACCTACGAGTGATGTCATTGGGTTGCAAGACTTGCGTTAGCGGGTGCAAGATATCGCGATACAATGGAAGGTAAGCTCACTGTATGCCCAAGATAGCCCCCATTCAATACTGTTATCAGTGGTTGTATTGGCCATACAAAAGGTTGCCTTCGTCATCCAGCTGTACATCTCCACCATTCAAACCACAAAACAATACGAAATATACATTGCACACGAACATCCGGATTACAATGTTGTGAACTTAGAGCCGAGTTACCTATTCCCTCCCCCCTCGTCCTCTTCAACAGTAGGGCAGGGGATGCCAGTGAGTACACCTGCAGGTGTCCCAATGTGCACGCATGCCCGTACCCGCCTTCCCGCCTTCCTGCCCGCCCTCCCGCCCACCTTCCCGCTCATCCACGTCCGCCCCTCCGCTAGTTCTCCCGCGACACACCTGCGGCAGCGGCCTGGAGAAGGCACATTCAGTCGTCCATGAACTCCGTAGAGTACTCGCGCATTGCGCCATGTCGACGAGCTCGATCTATGCATACTGACAGACACAGCAGTCAGCTCAACCCTGGTGCTGCGCGGCTCGGCATAAAGGGGATAGCGCGCACCTGGCGCGTGCGCGGGTTCCACAGCGAGTTGGTCCAGTCTGCATCAGCCGGAACGCGAAGAGCTTGCTCACGCACTAGAACTGGCGGGAGACACTCGTGTCGTGTGGTCGAGGAACAGACCGCGCATGGAGAGCCGGGAGCGGCCTCGCGATCTTGACGAGGTCAGTCTCGATGAAGTTTGCAATGTGCTGGGACCTAATCTCCTCCACCACCTTCGCGGGCGCATGCCTGCCGGCGATGCTCGGCTGCCTACCTGTTCTTCCGCAGACTTCCGCCTGCTCGTTCGTCCACCCGCCCGTTCGCCCACCTGCCCGCCTGACTTCCAGCCCATTCGTCCGCCTGCTTTCCTTCTAAGTAGCCTCCTCGCTTGTCTTCCCCACTTTCAGTTCGCCTGCTGTGTCTGCACGCAGGGCATTGGCCCTGCTGTGCTCACGGTCGTTGTGCGCGTAGCGCGTAGTGCTGCGTGTCGCTGCATCGTATGCCTGCATTTAGCGAGTGTTTGTGTGCATGTGTGCACTCACTGAGGTTTGCTCTGGTACTGGATCTTCACTTTCGTGAGCGTGCCTGTCGGCAACGCTCGGCCGCCTACCTCCTCTCTCGCCCGCTCGTTCGTCCACCCGCCCATTCGTCCACCCGCCCATTCGTCCACCCGCCCGTTCGTCCACCCGCCCGTTCGCCCACCTACCCGCCTGACTTCCAGCCCATTTGTCCGCCTAATTTCCTGCCAAGTGATCTCCTCGCTCGTCTGCCCCACTGTCTGTTCATCTGCCATGTCTGCACGCACGGCATCGTGTGCGTAATGCTGTACGTCGCAACATCCTATGCCTAGTTTAAGTGAGTGTGCTTGTATGTGTATGCACTCACCTGCAGCCGTCTCCCGCCCCAACTAGCTCCCCACTGTCTGCGCCTGCGATAGTATGCTCGCCAGTGCGCCCAAGTTCGCAGTGTATTTGTTGGGCTGTCGTGGGAAGATACGATAACAGGGTCCGCCTTGTTACATGGTGAAGGCAGGTCTATTCCCTCGCCAGTTCGGAACATCCTGACTTGGCGGGCAATTCGGAGGTGCATTCAAGTTGGCGGCCAGAGAGAGAGTCAAGGGTGCCATAAGAGCGAGATAGGGTTGTAGCACCAAGTGCATCGTGAGCTGAAGAGACAAGAGAGAGAGCACGCCGGTCGAGGACTTTCAAGGAGGCGGGATAACAGAGGGAAGGAGCGAGGCGGCGGAGATGAACGCGCCGACGTGACTATATGCGGTCATGTGATTGCATGTAGCGGCTCCCTGGGACGCGGCGGCGCGCGCTGTGCGTCGAAACGTTAACGATTACACCCATCCTTATCTCTATAGCCCCTGTCGAGTTTTAGCGTAAAGGGAAATTTTAAAGGAACCTCGAACCGGACTCCTTTTTGACGATGGCATCAGAGAGACCATGTACCCAACCTTCTTACTCAGACAGTGGAATATAACTTGAAGGCAGCACATCACCACGACTGCTGTGACACTCTCATGATGAAAGCGATCACGAGAAATGGCAGTGCAGCGAGCAGGCTGAGTCAGTAGACTGTACTCGTGAGTGAATTTGTTGTGTCACTCAGGTGGGCCGAGATGCTGCGCGAAGAACGTATTTCGTGACTGAGTAACTGCATTATAGTTGTTCGATCACAGCAGTTTTCTGAGCTTTTCTTTGAGCCCTCGCGCCGGTGCTCGATTCTCTAGACCTATCTTCGAATATTCACGTGGGTGGCCAATTGCCTGCACATATCTGTAAGGCAACCAGTTTGTCTTCTCAAATTTCGGAGCTGACCGCGTGTATTGTCATATCTACGAGAAATCACATGGTATCAGATTACAATGCAAGGTAATGTCACACCTTCTCGTCGTATTTATTGGAAGCTACTTACAATGCACTACTTGCTAGACCTACGAAATGCACTTTTGCTGATGTAGAAGCCTCCAGGTTAGTGCCGCCCTCCGCTCTTCTCTTCCCGCCCTCGTCCGTCTGAGTCGCCCAGCCTCCCAATAGCTGCAGATCCGCAATACCGCTGTGGGGGTCGAAAGGATCAACGCAACAATGCCCAGCGACACACACCATACAGCTGTACTACCCTAACCCCTTAGCCTAGCCGACGCGAGTAAACGCCCATACTATGGGTCTAGCCGACACCAGCCGACACGTGTAGATAGACCTATAATACTGAACTAGCCGACGTCGGGCAGTCTGAGGCGGACGAGACGAGGCGAGTGCGCCTTGACAGGCAGGGCGCGAAGCGAACCCATATGTATAATAGTGATATCAACGAACCCATATGTATAATAGTGATATCAATGAAGCCCACATAGT